>JAVSBS010018176.1:0-127252 GCA_033124195.1 Coracias cyanogaster | reverse complement strand
TTAAATAAAAACAATAAAACCCAAACGTGTGAGGGGAAGGCCGCGCCCCCCCCCCCCCCCCCCAAGCTGTTATCTGTCTGGCAAGGGCCGATTCTTCCCATCTAGGAAGGAAAGCAGTGGTAGGATGAAGTCCTCCATTATCTCCAATGTTCACACAACAGTTCGGAAGAGTTTACAGCAAGCCTTGGTTTAGCAGAGGCCATGGAACATCTCACGGTGCCTGTAACAAACTTCAGAACTACAGGGCAAGAGAAACCCAACAGCTGTGTGGGAGGGAGAGCAGGAGAAAGGACAGCGTTCACCTTCAGCCCCAGCGACAGCCAGGAATTTCTTTAGGTGTAAAGAGAAAAGAGCAGCTATGATTGCTGTTAATGTGATCTGAAAGCAAAGTTTCTTCTCAACCCCAAACCTGTCAACTTGCATAAGCCAAGGAGCAGGACCCAGAGACCGGGCGGCTCCGAGCTGCTGGTGCCACACCAGCATCAGCACATTGCATCCTGCTGAGACCAAGCACCAGCGTTTGGAGGCCAGCAATTAGCAGAGCAGCCAGAAACCAGGAGGTAGGAACCCTTCGAGCTGCTCATCTGCAGAGGCTGGCAAAGGAGCCACGAAACTTGGCGTCAACATTCCCCTAACAGGGGAAAAACATGCTGGCCCTGGCGTGGGTCCAGCAGGACAAGATGATTGTCACATCAGAGACTTCATCCTCCCTCAGAAAACAAGAAAGCACAGCGCTTTACCTGGAAGGCTTGTCGGGAAGGAAATCAAGCAAACCCCAAACAAACCTCTCTTCAAAAATTATCTTGGTGAGTTAATGATGTAAGGAGGCTGAAAGATCCAGCTGGGTGAAAAGAATCTTCCAGCTGCGATTTGCTCACAGCCTCCCAGAGCTAGGAAGTTATTAAAAATCTTGCCCTGGGGAAGGGCCCTCTCTCTGTGTTACCGGTTCCCAGCACCCAGATGATGATTTTGAGATTTTCTGAGCTGTTTTCATTTCAGAAAACAGGTGGTTTTTTTTTTATTTATTAAGAAAAAAAACCAAGCCCAACCCACAACCAATACTTAACTTAGCTTCTCTGCATGATTTTCTTATTCTGTATTTTTTTAGCTGCAGCTGCAATAAAGCAGAATAGTAATTTGCTGTGTGGAGCTGGAGCATTTCATGGTGGGTCCCCATCCACCACCAGCCTGCAGCCAGCCCTCGGAGCAGCCAGCAGCTCCTGCAAGGCACCCGCTGGCGGGTTCAGCACTGGGAGGGGAAGGGGCTGGGAGGAGATGGGGAGATGGCACCCGGTGTGCATCTCTCAGCCTCTGCATCCATCAGGGTTTAAGCCCGAAGTGCAGCTGCTGGAGTGCGTCTGGAGGCAGCATCCCTGCTCCGCGCTCTTCTGCTGCCATCGCTGCGCTGGCAGGGCTGGGAAGCAGAGCGGTGAATCTGGGCCAGCAAAGCCTTTCGAGTCAGCGGCACTTAAACCAGCGAAGCTGCCGTTAGTGGGAGTGTCCTGCTCCTGCAAGGTGCTTTCATGGTGCTGCTTTGGCAGGTGGCGTTGGGAAGACAACCTTGTCCAGGCTGAGAGGAGACAGCTGCAACCCTGGTAGAGCGCGCTGGGAAAGGCGACCTGCGAGGGGAGAGAGCGGGGCTGCTTGTGAGAGACCTGCCTTCCACACCATACAGTATTTTAGACAGGGAAAAAAAAAAGGCATGAGAAGCTGGTGTTTTGCTCCTCCAAGGACATGAGGTGAGGATGAGAAGAAATCAGTAGAAGCCAGGTCTGCTGGTCAGCTGTCAGGCTGCTGTAGAGTGATGCTGGCACTGGCCACCAAGGGAGGGTAAAGAGCCTCTGAGGCCAAGGGTCTCCATGAGCAGTTCAAGGCCCTGTTCCCAGGGACTGTCTTGGTGCTGGGGCACAGGCTTGTGCTCCCTGAGCTCCCCTCCAGCCCAACTGATTTGAAGTCAAAGAGACAAACATGGGCTGATTGCAGAGCCTGGCCCGGGAGCATCGCTCCTCTGCTGCCAGACCTCGCACGTACCCTGCCCTTTCCCCATGGACCTTCTCCCATCACTGTGCATGTTTTGCATGGCAGGAGGACCTCAGCAGAGCCCCTGGGGAGGGACACCAGGCTCTTGGAGGTGGTGGGCATGAACCAGCAGAATCAGCATGGGGTGTTTGGCCCTGGGTTTCCTGCCAAACGGTGGGACCTTGGCAATAGGAGGTTGCCGTGCAGCTCCCTGCCCTCCCAGCAGGATCTGGCCATGGAAAGCAGCCGCTGCAAGAGTTCTGAGCTGCCCTGCTCTGATCTCCAGGTCCAGGCTGTGCACAGAGTCTTCAGCCGTGGTTTTTCCTGAAAGCCATGGTTTTTTCCCTAGAGTCCTGCCCTCCTCAGGAGCTTGCAAATGTACCTCTGGCAAGGGTCGGGAGAAAAGCCTCGTGTCCCTTGATGGAAGTTGCAGCTAATGCTTGTTAGATCATCCCACCTAACCTGTAGGGCTGTAAATCGCTTCCTGCTGAGCACCCATAACACACAGATTGGAGGTAACTTTACTCCGGAGAGCCAATTAGTGCAAATCTAGACCTGGTAATTACCGCGTGATAAGATCCCGGCTGCTGATATCTCTGGGCAGATAAAGGCACCAGGAAGCAATCTCTTAATGCAGTGACAGTTATTATTACCGCTTCACCTCCCTCCCGCAAAGCCTTTGGGAATTTCAAGGTGGGCACTGTGCAGTGCCAGGGCTCCAGGAGTGGGGAGGGAGCTGCAGAGCATGGGGACATTGCCCCAGGAGAGCTTCTCTCTGCTCCAGCCTCTGCACACAGACGGACGTGGTAGGAAGGCTGGAAACCCCGTGGCCTTGCCTTGAGGTGAGCCGTGGGGTGAGGTGCAAGCGCTCCAGCTGATGTCTTTGGTCCACACTTCCCTCTACCAGGGGCACAGGGGTTGTGGGGGCTGTGTGTTCAGCATGCGAGAAGCGTGGGGTTTGAATCAATGGGTTCGAGTAATTGTTATGAAATTAGAAGCTGTATAACACCAGGAACAGAGTAGTAAAGGATCCTAAGCCTCCCTGACGGTTCTGGTTGTTAATGTCTGCCTGTAGCTTAATTACACCATCAATTCCATTAAACAGTGCAGGAACTAACTGGGATTTAATGAATACAGAGAAAAGAATAAATTGAACTCACAGTGTAACTGATATCGCTTTATGGAAACCGGAGAAACTGGAACGGAGATTCAATTTCTGCAAAGTAAAATTAGGGAAAGCAATAAATAGGGATTAACAGCCTGACCTGCAGCCGCGGTGCCGTGGGGTGGCTCTGCCCACAGGCTGTGACCCCCCGAGCAGGGCACGGGCCTGGGCACCGGCCCCCAAGGAGTGCAGCCTGGCTAACGGGGGGGGCTGTGTGCTTGAGAGACGTGTTTGCTTTTTTTGCTTTAATAACTACAGACTGTTTGCTCTGGAGGTGTTGGAGCACCCGGCCAAATTTCCTTTGTGTTGACGAGGAGCAAACAGTCCAGTGGAACATGAGTTCCTGGCAACGAGCCATGTTTGCAGAGGAAATCCAGACGCGCTGCTGTGTGCTCAGAGCCGTAGCTTCTCCGAGAGGAAACACCAACACTGCTCGTTCTGCCTCGCGATAAGCTGCTGCAGCATCCTGGGATAACGGGGGGCGGGACGTACGCTGCTGGCACTGGTGCTGAGCAGCACACGATGCTGGTTTTGGATGAGACAGCCTGTCCCCGTGTGAACCACATCAGGTTGAGTGGAAGGGTCTGCTGGGAAGGAAGGAACTATTCCCATAGTGAGCATGTGGCACAGGCTTCGTGGTTTTGCTTTATGAGACCCAAGTTTCTGGAGAGCATCCGCGCCTTTGGCAAGTGCGCTCCTCGTGCTGCTGAGTCAGCACGTGGCCGAGGTAATGAGAAAAGAGCCTTTGAGCCTCATGCCCCTGCTCCCACAGATTTCCCTGGCTGGAAGGAGCCCTGGATGGCCATATCCTCCTCCCTCTGGGCTAGGAACCCTCCGAGCCAGGGCTACTCCCATTATCCGGGTGTTGATCTACCCGTTACCAGTGCAGGCAAACATGCCAAGAGCAGCAGCAACCCACATGGGAGGGCATTGCATCGCTCGGGGGCTGTCAACTCAACCTCTCTCCACCGCTAACCACACTTTCCAATTATAATAAAGCACAAAGGGAGCTCAGGCAGAAAGGTAACGAGCTGTGCTGCCAGGGAGCAGCCTCGGCTGAGTGCGACGGGAGGCAAATCCCCCTTCTCTGCTGCCTGGCGTTGTGGCTGGGTCCCCAGCCCCCTGGATGTTGGCCTCTCCACAAACAGCTCCTGGGCTTCTTCACAGAGGATGACACTGGGTTTTTTTCCCTTAAAACCCAGTTGAAATCATTGTTTGCTGACAGCTCGGCTTCCCAGAGACAGAGGCATGTGTGAAAATAGCCGGGCTGCTCCCAGGGCGAGCGGGGCCGGGGGTACCCCGAGGGCTGCAGGCAACGGGCGGGGGAATGCTCGGCAGCTCTGCCTTCACCACCTGCTCTTCTCTGCCCACCTTTGGCCTGGGAGCTGCAGGCAGGAGGGCTGGCGGGGCCAGCAGCCCTCCCCCAGCTCCCACTGCCCGATGATATCCTTCTTCCCGCGTATTCCTGCACTGAGGCGGGGATGTGGCGAGCGCACGGCAGTGACTGATGCGAGGGGCTGATTGTCTGTATGGCGATGCTGAAAGGGGTCGCGACTCTCTAAGTGCTCGTCAGGATGAAGGATGACAGCCCCAGACAACGAGACACTTCCCTCCTCTCCTGCTGCTAATGAGTGCTCGCGCGGCCAGGGCTGCTGGGGGTTTTAGTTTATTTTCCCTCTGTTATTTCTCTCCCTATTTATTTGTTTAATTAATTTATTTATTTTAGATTTCTTCCCCCCCTCCATCCCCCACCTCTGGCTTCTGCAGCTATTTGTGTTGGATCCTGAACTGTTAGCACTCTGAAAATTTAATTAGGCACTTGGACGAAACCTGAAAACTGAGTCTCTGCTGGAATGGAGGTGGTGAGAGCCCCTGGGCCACCCACCACTCTCTCCAAGGACACTTAACAGCAGGCAGGGGGACAGGGGACCATCGTCCTGGTCCCGGGGGGACATGCAGCCACCTCCACTACCACCAGAAAATATCTTTTGTTCTCAGAGGAGGAACTGGGATGAAAATAGAAGTGCATTGGTCAGAAAAAACCTCTCCCCAGCTGCTTTCCCCCCAGCAGCATCCTCGGGATTCACTGGAGGGTGGGGGCTGGCGAGTTCTCTGCCGAGCTGCTGGCCAGCAATAAAGCAATGGCTAGATCTTCTGTTCCCAGCCACGGAAGGGAGACGGGGAAGATGCTGGCCCATGTGGCTGGCTCCTGGGGGTCTGTGTGCAGAAACCTCGGGCGAGGCAGAGGAGGGTGCCTGGGTGCTGGGACAGTGGCCAGAGAGCTGGAGCAGCTGCAGGGCTGCTGGCCAAAGCCAGGGAAGCAGGCTCAGGAGAGGAGGAGATCTCACCAAACCTGGTTGCTGCTCTTCCCTCAAGTTCTGCTTTCCTCCCTTTTTCAATGCCTTTCAGAAATGAGCCTTACCTGGCTTTGAAGGTCTTATTTTGGGGATGCCAGTTCTGCAAAAACCCCACAGCCTCAGCAGCCTCTTTCCCTGGTCTGCAGTGACACAAACAAGTGACTCTCTCGCGCTGTTTCGAGTGCCCATCAGAGGTGCGATGGAAGGGTCCCCGAGGATGTCACCTGGCTGTCAGAACCACCGTGGGTGGGCTCACGCCTTTGCACTGCGCTTATTCCCTGCTGCCATCAGGCATGTCGGGGTTTAAACCTTCCCCGCTCTCCTGGAGAAATAATTCTGGTTTTTTTTCAGTCCTTGCCTTTTTTGATCAGGTTTTTTCCTCCTCATGACCAAACAACCGGACTTGTCCTGCCTTTACTCACCGCGTGACCTCGCATTGCAAGAGCTCAACGTCAGCAGGGAGCTGAGGAGCGGGTGATGTGGGTCCGGGGGGGGATGCAGCAGTACCCACAGCAGAGCCGGGCTGCCCGGGCATCCCTGGCCAGCGCCCCGACCCAGAGGTGGCCCCAGAAGAGTCGAGAGCGAAGAGACCACATCAGCCCCCTCTTCATTTTCTGTTAAATGAGTACAACTTGAGAACGCACCAGGACGGCCTTCCCCCAGTGTAGCACGGAAAGGCTTGGAAGGGTGAGCAGGCACTAATAAATTACTCATCATAATGACAGTTTGTTTTTTTTTTCCCTGCTGTAAAACATGTGAAAAATACACCAGGCTCTTTCTTGCCTCTCTCTCTGTTTTTTTAAAAGGATCAGTTAGACACAGGGATTCCAGCGTGAATAAACCCAGACTCGTGTCTCCGTCACTCGGATCCTTAAACTTCCGAAGTACTTAAAACATACACATTTTAACTTGAAAAATTACCAGGTTTGTCTAAAGGAAATTTTCTAACATAAAACAGGAAACTCATTTGAAGGGAGAAATTCTCCAATGAAGCGAACCCAGGCAGTCATAAAAAAGTTAAACCAGGCATAAAGGGAAATGTCAGATGTGTGGGAGAGCCAGATGTCTCTCTATTTTTTCTCTCTTTTTATATTTTTATAACCTAGATCAGATTATAGGAGAATATATTAATGTATGAAACAGGGGGGGTATGTGGTGAGAGGAGAATTTCGCTTCCAGCCTGTAACTTGATGTAATGTGGAGCACTCCACAAAGAAAAACATTTTTTTATTTCTAAATAAAGCACTTTAGAGTGACACATTTATTGCTGGCAAAGAATTACTCAAATAAGAGACATTGTCAGCTATTTATTTTAAAAGCTTGCGCTTTTTTTCAGAGTTTGGGAAAAAAAGAAAGATCAAAACCCCTTTCCATTCTTCTCAATATTCTCTTAAAAGCTTCAAAATAAAGTGGTTTTTCTGCTCCTAAGCTGCATTTCTGCTGTTTCCAGGGCTCCGTGGGCATGAGGGACCCTCTTGGGGAGCTGGGACTGTGGAGTTCCCACCCGGGGATGCGGGGGATGCAGCCTGGGGAAAGCCCCACGGGTCTCACGAGGGATTTGCCAAAGGCTGCCCGTCTGGGTTGTGCTCTTTCTGCTCCACTGAAGTTTAATTAAGATATTTTTCCGGCTTCCCACATGACATGGCTGGCCAAGCCAGGTTGAAATGTGTGGGTGCTGAGCTTCCAAACCCCCAGGAGAGCAGCCTTTGCCCCCGTTTCCACCGAAGCTGGTGTTCCCAGCTGCCCGTTCCTCGATGGCACCGTGGCCACAGTGCCTCCACAAGCAGCTTCCAGGAGATGGAGCCCCCGAGGAAGAGAGATGGAGCCCCCGAGGAAGAGAGATGGAGCCCCCGAGAAACAGAGATAGAGCCCCCGAGGAAGAGAGATGGAGCCCCTGAGGGTCTCCCAGCTGGGAACGCAGCAACCTGTGAATAACACGGCGCGTGAGTTCAGCTGCACGCTGTGCCCTTCCCCAGCACTCTACGATATTAAAAGCGCAGTTGCTCGTATATCTACTTATCCAAAGCAGTGTGAGTCCCCAGAGCCTGTTGCTAAAGTGTGCCATGCTCGTTTGTTTCTGGAGAAACAGGAGGAAAGGCTGCAAAGAGCGGAGCGGGTGATGGTGCTTTTCCCGGGGTGTGTGGGCAGGGATGCGATGGGGCGGGATGGGGCTGGGGGATCCACACCAATGTCCCAGGGCTCGTGTCTGTGTTGAGAGGTTTCGGGGTGTTGAGCGATTCTATGAGATGAGGGATGTGCTGCCCACACAGCGGAAGGTGCCCAGGCCTGGGGCTGGCAGCACAGCCAGGTATCAGAGCAGCCAGGCAAGGCAACCTGAAACATTTGGAAAGCCGTGACCGTTCCTACAAGGTCAGGTGATGTGAAACACCTCATCACGCTGCTCAGACACTGAGCCCTGTCTTTAACCAAGGCCTTTTAGTGTCAGCTCCTACCACCAAGCATCTCAAGGCTCCCCCATGAGCCTCTCCTGCAAGTGCGGTTTAAGCACCTTTCTCAGCCTCTGGCACGTTTCTCCTCTCCCTGGTGAAAAAAAAAACGAAGGAAAACAGATCCTTCCATGCCAGGCTGCAGAGAGGCTCTCTGGCTGCCTGCAGGGTGGGTTTATAACAGGGCAAACCTATTTAATCCCAGAGAACTGCATTCCTGTAACATGGCTGACGTTGTTTCACGGGGGTCTTGGGGAAGCCCCTCATCGTGATGCCCGTGACCTCCACGGGCTCAGCATCAGCCTGAGAGAAGGAGGTGGACCAGGAGGGGATGCGGGAGGCTGAGGATGAGACCTGAATCCTTAGCTTCACTCTTGGCCTGCCTTCCCATCTTTGTCTAACTCCAAATACCCTTTAGTTCATCCGTACTGGTTTGTATTTGTCATTTCATTAGCTTTTCATTTCAGCTACTTTCTTTCCTCCCATATTATTCTATTTCTCTTGCTTTCCCCCTTTTCTGTTCCTTTTGCTCTATAATTGGATCATTTGCAGTTTATAGGAAGGATGAGAAACAAAAGGTATTGGCAACCCAAGCATCTAAAATTATGTGTCAAGTGCAAAAAAAAAAAAAAAAAGAGATGAAAAGAAAATCTGGATCCTCTTTCTTTGCATTCTGATTTCTGAATCTGTGAGCTCATTAGTTTCCCACATTCGGGACTTTTTCTGTGTCTGTGGAAAATAGAAACCTACTTTTAAGAAGAGCTGTAGTCGGTTGACTCCAGGCATTGATGAGAAACAGCGATGTAAAGGCCTGTGGTAACTGTTCAGCATTAAACTCCTCTTCTCTTCATTGGGTGATGCTTTTCTCACGAGCCCTTGAAAAAAGATAATCAGTTATTCTCCGGAAGGAAACAAATGGAGTTTTTAATGTGGATTACTTCTACTTGGAGTGAGCGGCTCGTCACGAACCAGGCGGTGACACACGGCACAAAACGCTTATTCCCAGCACGACGGGCACTCCCAGCAAATCCGTGGCCGCAATCCCCAACTTCCAGCATCATTCACTGAGAAGCCAAGTCGCTGCCCCTCCTGCCCAGCTTGGGGTTCAGCAGCTCTATCTCCAGAGCTTTTCTGGGCTGAAGCCCACGGAGCCGGCCGGGTGCCCGCAGTCAGGGACCGGGGGTGGATGCTGCTCAGAGCGGCTTGTTTTGGGACAACCTGCAAGTGCCTGACCAAGGCTCAGCCCAATTACAGCTGGCATGAGCCCAAGCCATCCATCTTGGCAAATTTCCCTCCAGGGGCTGCCCCATTAGTAGCAAATAACTAATTATTGCTGTCAGCTTCAATAAAAAAACATTAGTTGAAAGATATTTTTCCCCCCCATAACTTTCCAGCACTGTATAAATTACCAGAGTCAAAACTAACTTCTAAATTGAGTAATTCCAGACATTTGTCAGACTCCAAGAAATGCTTTAATTAGCGCTGGTTAATAAAGTGTTTAGGTAATTAGGAGAACATTTGTCCTGCCTGTGCATTTTTTTTCCTCTTGCTTATGACAACTCAAAAAAAAATTAATTGGAGTCCAGGCTTCAAAAATTATTGGGCTTTATTTATTTTTTTATTCTTCCTTTGCAATCAAGTATCGGTGAGACTATTAACGACTACTAGTGGAAGCTGTCTCTACTGATCCAGTTCGGAAAGTTTTCCCTCCCCTTTCTGGCTGTTTTTCCTGACGCAGGGAGCGCGGGGAGCGGGAGCGGGCTGGCTCTCGGGGGACAGATCAAAAGCAGCGGCAGCAGCTGGCTCCCCGCGGGGCGCCAGGAAGGATGCGCTCGGGGAGCAGCTCTTGTCTGCAGCAAGCGCGACGGTGCCAGCAACACGTCTTTCTGGTGTTCCTCTGGGCCGAGCAGGCAGGAGCTTTACTTCCAGTCCCAAAACCTGTCACTCTGCCAGGAGCCGGCACGCCGAGCCTCGCCGCTGGCAGCTGCCACCGGTGCCCACGGTATGTGGTGGGCTCCGCATCCTGCCTTAGCTCCCATCGGCTGCTCATGCCCATCGCCTGGCTCTGGAGCAAACAACTCCAGCACAGTGGTTTCCCATCGGGCACAGGTTTTCATTTTCCCTTATCTGGACAAATGCGAATCTCACCAGCCACATTGCCCCTTTCTCAAATATAATAGCTCTTTAATTTTGCTCGGTGGCTTGGGGATGGGATGGGATGGGATGGGATGGGATGGGATGGGATGGGATGGGATGGGAGCAGGGTGATGGGAGGGGGTTAAGGGCAGCCTGGGCTCGTTGAGGAGCATCTTGCACAGCTGTTTTCTGTGAGGGGGATTTGCAGAGGCTGGCAGGAATTAGGGCCTGCCATGGCTATAAAAGGGCTGGTGCTGGGGGTACTAGGGGCTCTGGTTGCTAAGGAGGAGGTTTGTGTGCTGGAGAGAGGACAGGAGCTGAGAGGAAGGATTATTTTTAGTAGTGTTTGATACAGGGCTTCAGCAAGGTAGCTGCTAGCAGACCTGTAGCACTTTCCCTGGACAAGGTGATGGGGATTGCAGGGCAGCAAACAAGCCCAGGAGGTAGGCACGGCATCAGGCACAGAGGTGAGACTCTTTGGCTCTGGGTCCAGGCTCCTCTTGAGGTTTCCACCTTCCTCTTGGGCTGTGGGAAGCTGTTCTCTACTCTCAAGATTGCTTCTTCTGCCTCTCTGCAATTGACTATTTCACAGTGATTTTACCAGCCAGCTTAAACCAGCTCGACTTGTTGGGCTTGGTGGAGAATAGATATGTTTGACAGATGCTTATGCTTCAGATTTAAAAAATTTAAAGGCCAGTTAGTCTTGAAGTTATTCTCACAGCAAAGTCTTCTCTTTGTGGGTGTAAAAACGAACAAACACGTGGATAAACCTGTGTCTTGCAAACCGTGTTTAGTGAGAGCTGGAGCCCAGCGCTGCTGCTCCCAGCAGGTCCTGGGGCCGTGTCCTAGCTGAATACTTTGCATTAGTTATTGCTTCTCAGCCTTTCCAATCGATACATTAAGTGACTCTGCAATTAGTTTGCTTGTCTGGGTTACAGAAGTGTGGGAACAGTGAGAAACATGGGGGTTTCTGGTCTACTTTGGGCTAATTGCAGAGAAGGGTGGATTTGCACAGTGCAGGCAGCCCTAAATCCCTCAGGCTCCCTCTGCACCAAATCCCAGCTTGTGGTGTCCATGGCTTCCTCCTTGGAGGATCTCAGTATTCCTGGTGGCTCATCCCCTCTGGGGAGGGAAGGGCTCCGAGAGGCTGCCCGGCTCTGCAGTGCCAGAGGGATGTCCCAGCCCCAGCCTGGGGTTTGAAACTCTGAGTCCTGGCAGGGCTCAGCTTTCAGCCCCTGTGCCCTAGGGAGTTAAACCCAGCACTTCCCTCTTCTTTTAACCCATGGTGATATGTCACTGATCAGCACAATTGGGCCTAATAGCTCCCCAGGTAGATTCGGGAGAGCAACGAGTTGAACATAAAAATCCCTTTATTATTGCCATTTTGCTTTTATATACCCATCAAGCTTTCATATTTAATCTCCTACATCACAATAGCTGATCATTTTTAACATTTGACATTGATAAAGTGCCCACTGCTATTATTCTGACATACTATAAAACATTACACCCATTTGCAATAGAAAAGGCAAAGAATCAATACTCAGCCCCATTTTCC
Organism: Coracias cyanogaster; assembly: GCA_033124195.1. Classification (NCBI taxonomy): domain Eukaryota; kingdom Metazoa; phylum Chordata; class Aves; order Coraciiformes; family Coraciidae; genus Coracias; species Coracias cyanogaster. The sequence continues at coordinate 115,570 of JAVSBS010018176.1, read as the reverse complement.
AGCACAGCAGTAAATCACGGGGAGCCTAACAAATTGTTTTAAATATAAGCACCTTCAGAACCAATAAAGCACCCAACTGATCCCTGTCCATTGTCATACCTGTCAAACATCTTTGCTGTTAAATGGGCAGTGGGCATGCACCAGAAAAGGGCCAGCACAACACCTCGGGCCCCGGGAGAAGGTCTTGTGGGGCACGGCCATGGGTACTTGTTGTGGGGTGTGCTGTAAGTCCCTCTGGGATGCACTTAGGATCCTTTGTCGGGAGATGCCTTACAGCTTACCTCTGGCGAGGGTGAAGGTTAGAAAGCTCGTAAGCTAAATGAGATTCAGGAGGTGAAGTGCTGCAGCCGGCGGTATAAGCAAAATTGATGCTCCTGATTCGGTGCAGCTCCACAGTGGGGCTGCGAGGTCAGTCCTTTCCCGAGGTGTCACAGAAAATGGTCCTGGATTGCTTATTTTTTATGTGTTTGTTGCCAGGGAGCAGTGAACTTGCTGTAAGCGAGAGCATCCATGTTGTCCCCAGGCATCGCTCCAGGGATGGTCCCTCGCTGTGGGCTGGTGGGTTCTCGGGGTGCTGGGGCCTGGCTGCACAAATGCCTCTGTTGGGCGAGGGCTGAGCTCCCCTGGAGAAATCAGATATTACCTAACATTTTTTACATGGTGTCCCTTCTTGTCAGATCTGTGAGCTCACTACTCCCTGGCTTTACCCGTGCGTTGGCTTTGCTGTGAGTTGTGTGTGTCCCTGTATAACCTCCGCCCACCCATCTTCTCCCATGTGCTGCTGGGTGCTTAGTCATAGAAAGGTAAAATGGAAAAAAAAAAAGCACGTAATTTTTACATCTGTGGCGATGTAAACCCTGGGTGCGTAGTTTAAAAACGTTTTTGGCACGTCCGCCGTCAAATAGCCGCTAAATAATAGGGTTTACCTGGGTTGACTGATTTATAGGAACCTGGCTCTCAGACCCCGAGGATGACATTTCAAACACATCTTCCTTTCATTTGTAAGGGATTAAACGAATGTGTTTTGACAAGATTGATCATGTGGAGGTTCAGACGATTCCTCTTTGTGGCTTCAATCTATAGCTTGTAGAACTGATAGAATATTATTGTGCCTCATTAAAATAACGCATGGCTGGCGGGCGCTGCTGCGTGCAGGAAAACAAATGTTCGGGGAGCTCCCTGTGCTGCGGCTCCTCGCGCTGCTCCCACCTCACCTTCTGCAGAGATTCACTTGGTCCTTTGAGATGTTTCATGCCTGCTCCTCGATGCTGCACTCTGAAAGGGCTGCTCTGAGCTAAACCCTGCCACTAACACCGACCGGGAGCAGGAGGCAGATCCCAAATCCTCTGTTTCTGTGCAGGAAAGGTGCACTTTAGCTATAACCTGCCTGTTGTTCTCACCAGTAACTACATTTTGAGAGGGGGCTGTGCCTGCTGCCATGCTCAGGTGCCATGGGGAAGCCCCAGGAGTCCAGTCACGTCTTTCATGCCCTCATCCTGCAAAAGGTTCTGCAGCTTTGGGTGCTGAGGCTTGATGGCAGGGTCAGAGCTGCCCTGGCAGAATGAGGGGTTTTTGGAGTTTATACTCTTTGTTTCAACTTCATTAACCTTGTGACCACTGTTGTAGGCTGCCTGCCCTTCGTGGTCTCAGGAAAAAAAGTAAAGGAAAAAGAAAATTCTTTAAAATCAGACCAATGTCTTTAATCCCAGAAGCCTTGTAAGAGCCCAGCTGGCGTGGTCTGGCTCCAGAAACACCCAAGCCTGCTGTTCCTTTTGCAGAGGGAGTGGGAAATCGCTGGCAATGGGGAATTGCTGGCCCAGCAGATGCAATGAGCTCCTGTGGGGCCGGAGTGGGGGGCTCGGGACCCCCTCAGGGTTGGTGGAACTTGTGATGCCTTGTTAGGGTGCTGCAGAGAGGCCACAGAACATCAGCGCTCGGTAGCTGTGCTGGATGTCCCCCCTCCAGTGCGGCTGTCAGCCCTGGTGTGACCACAGTCAGCTTCTAAACTGCTTTCTGTGAAATCACCGCGGGTGCCAGCAGGGCCATTGGGAAGGGGACAGGAGCATGGAAAGAACAGCGGTGTGTCTTCCAGAGGCTGAATGCAGAGTCAGCAGAAGGCTTTGCAGGGCTGGGCTGGTCCTGGTTCATCCCACACCACTTGTGTTTTCCTCTCTTGCTAAGCCATGGCTGTTCAGGATGCTGCCCTTAGGAATGTGGCCAAGTGGAAATGGGAGAGGATGTCTCCTCTGTGCTGTAGACACGGCGTATCTCCTTCCTGGCTTGGTCCAGGTTTAGGAAGCCATTACGCCTGGACGGCAGGTGAAGGCAGTAATCTTCCAGGGATTCACTGGCAATTTGCATTGCTGCATTATGCATGGGCAGAAAACACAGAAATAAAGTACAAGGAACAGGAAATCATTGTGGTGTTTTTAATCTGAAAGGTGAGATCGAACTGCTGTTTGTAGGCTCCCTTTAATGGCCCCTCAATTGGTAATTAGTGTTATATTATCACATATCTGTAATAGAATATTGATGCTGTTGGCAGAGATATAATCCCTGTGTCAAGAGTAATTCCCCTCCTTCCAGCGCGTTGCCCTTATTACGTACGGGCCCAGCAGAGCCGGTCGCGAGGCTCGGCTGATGCATCTCGCATCAGTTAGATGCAGCACTTCCCCACAAGTGACTTATGGGACATCAGGGAGATGCATATTAACGATTTGCTTTGGGAGTGTGAGATGCCGGCATGGTCCGAGCCCTGCCTGCTGCTCGCTCGGGCTCAAGGGGATCCTCGGGGGCCCAACGCCGGTCCCAGACCTGTAGGAGCCTGGATATGGGGCATGTGTCCCTCTCAGGGGTTGGGCAGAGAGCTCAGTTCATTTACCAAAGTGCCCTCAGGTTCCATTTGAAAGCAGGTGAAACAATAATAGATACCAAGCCATGCAAGTTCATCTCTATCTGCAGCACAGTAATAAATGGGATGTGAAACAGAAATCAATGCAGACCTGTTTATTCCAGCCAGCCCCCGAGTCCTCTCCCGGGCTGGATTCAGCCCTGGGGGGATCCTGCAGCCAGCCCCTTCCCTTGAGGCATGGGCATGCCCTCAACGCCATTATTCCCACCTTCATCAGAGCCTTTTCCTCTGTCAGAGCCTGATGAGTGTTGAGCACGAGCATCAAGCCCTCAAATTATTTAGCTGAGGCCATTTTATTGCTCGTACCTCGGGACTATGTGAAGAATGGCTTTAATGAACTACATCCCGTCTCCTCCTGATGCGCACGCTCACCGGCACGGAGCAGAAAGATAATACAGTCCTCCAGCAAGCGCCTCTGAAATGACAGCGAAGGGAAATCAGGATCAATACCTCCCCTGCTATCTCCGCCCGCTACAGCCCGTGGTGTTTCTGGCTCTTCGTGCGTGTGGCTCTCCCTCCTTCCCCTCGGCTGCCAACGCCCCACATGCCGGAGCCTTCTTTCCCCTCGCCAAAGATTTCTCAGCCATCTTTCAAGGGCACGGGCAGCCCAGGGGCAGTGGAGTGCAGGCAGCATACTTCAGCCTGTCTGATGGCTCTGGCGTGCTGGGAAGGCTTTCTGCCAGCGTTCTGATGGAACAGCGGGAACTTTTCCCTCCCCAAGCCCCCAGATGCATGGTGAGATCCCTGGTGGGGCCCCAGCCGTGATTCTTCCCCCAGGATGGCTCCTCCACTGCCCTCTTGTTGGGGTGGCACTTGCAGCTCTGATGGATGTGTTTGCGGGAAGAACGTTGCATCCCAGCGGAGCGATGCTGTGCATGTTCCCGGTACATCGTAATGTCAAATATCAATCATGCATGATAAACACAGTTTGAAAGCAAAGGACACTTTGGAAGAATGGGAGAGAGGAGTTTTGGGGCTAATTCAGACCTCGTGGAAGACCTAGTCCCCCTGGAGCCAGACAGTGCTGGGGAAGTGACCCCCAGCAGTGGTTCCTGGAGGAACCAGGTTTCTGTGCAAGCTCAGCACCTTTGTTTTCCCCTGGGATGAAAGAATGTGATGACTGCAAAAAACATTGTGCCGAGACAGCTGTAAACAACATCCCACACTCCAGACTGATATAAGCATCCCCAAACCCTGTGAACTTCTGGATTGGTAAAGTGGCTTCTGGGGCAGGACAGTGAGGACTTCTCTTTCCACAGGACCTCAGAAGTCCTTCTCTGGCTCTTGGACCAGCTCTTCCTTGTCCCCCCGCTTCCTTCCACCAAGGGGAGCTGCAAACCCATCTCAGAAGGGAAGATGAATCAAGCTTGGGGCTCAGGCTGGGGCTCCTGTTCTGGGGCATCTCCGCAGTCATGGCTGCGTTGCCTCCAGAGCAGCCCATGCTCCAGCCTGACCCTCCCTTGGGATCCGGCATCGTTCTCTCCTTCAGCCAGGAGCACTGATTTAGAGATGACCCACGGATGCCTCCTCCGACATCAGCCTGCATCAGGCCACCTCAAACAACCTACTGCCAGAGCAGGAGCAGTAAATCTACTGGGGCTTTGCTGCTTCCATTTGCACGTCTCCCTGATTTATTTCTTCTTTCCCTTTCAGTACTTTCAGCCTCAATTAAGTAAAATAGCTTAGTATGTGCCTGCATTACAGCCCTAGTCCCATTGACATTTATACCTCAGCATGGCTTTTTGAAGCACCTTACTGTACAGGAGCCTTTAAATAGCCTTGTTTCCTTTTTGTTGCACTTCAGTGCTGGTGACAAGGTACAAAACTCTCCGGGAGATGGAGCGAGGAGTCCTCATGTGCATGAGCTGCGGAACACACTCCTTTCTGCAGAAACCTGCTTTCTGTAACTCATTTGTGTCCCATGCTTTGTGCAAGGCACAGAGGTACATCACCTAGGCTCCGGGGATATGAAAGCCTCTGGAAACAGATCGTAGCTACCAGTTCTGAAGCGTTTGTGCCATTGCCCAGCATGTGTTGGACACCAGTCTCAGCAGCGCGTGGCACAGGGGCTCTCTGCCGTGGGAGGGATGTGGTGTGGCACAGCATCCCATTCCCAGTGATCCCCAGCAGGATTTAGAGCTCTTGGAAAATGCGATCCATAATCTTTAAACAAATTCCAGAGCTGGGACATGGTGGATGGAGCCATTAGCAGGCGAGTTCTGCTTCAAAACGCTGCCAGCGAGTTTCAGAGCCTGGATGTATTTAACTTTTAGCAAAACACCAGTAATCAGAAATCTTTTCTTCATAGACACAAAAGCGTCTGCGGCGAGGTCTCCCAGATAATGACGGTGATGCACATTAGCATATATTTTCTTGAGAACTGAACTGTCATAAGGCTGGCCTTGAAAGCTATTCGGAGTATTTACAGCTTTTATGAGCCCCCCCGGGAGAGAATAATCTTAAAGTACTGCAGACACTGCTTGGAAGAACTGAAAAACATTCAATTTAGGAACAATTTTGCCACTGTCTAGCTATTTTTTGTGAGCTCTTGCTCCCACCGCTGGTTATTTCCCCACCCAACTCTCCTCTGCCATGGTGGTGGGTTGCAGCAGGAGCCACTCTGACGGCACAAGCAGAGAAGTGAGGGCTTGGGAAGCGAAAGGGCAGAAGTGGGCGGAAAGCTTTGGGAAAGCAAGTGATGTCTTCATGCAAATCCCTCTTTGGAAATAGGAAAGAGAGGGAGAGACAAAGCAGCTGAATTGTCTCTAAACAGCGTGCTTGTCATACTTTTCCAGGAGGCATCGGTGGATGTCTAAGTCTACCCGAATGCATGTGTCAGGTCCTATTACCCCATCCTCAGGATTCTGTAACCATGTCAACCAGAAGGGAAGACGAGGAAAGCGAGCAAAAAAAAAAAAAAAAGAAAAAAGGAAATAAAAAAAAGGAAAACTCAGCCTGAAACCCACTATCTTTTGGATTATGCAAAACACATGAGTACCTGATCCAGCTTTCTAAATTACAGGGTTTTACAGCTCTCTGTTTATAGTGGGATGTCACAAGTCGTAATGATCTGCTATATCATTACGGGAGCAGATGCCAAACTCGGATCTCTGTGTGTTTATAGAGAGGCTCTCGTTCGCTGCGGTGCTGTGGAGGGGTGCCGGAGTGGGGAGGCCAGTAGGGAGGATGAGGATGGTGCCTGCCCAGGGCTGTGTGACCGTGCAAACACGGCTGTGAACAGTGGCTGTGGAGCTGCTCCCCGTGCACGGACGCCCCACCAGCTGTCGGTCTCGGCTGGACTGGGATTCTGATCCCATCCAGGAGCTCCATTGTCTGGTCATCTAATTACAGCGGCACTGCCACCGTCATTACTTGGTTGTCCTTTTTCTATTACTTAAAAACTTCAGCACAAAGCAGAAACAATCCATTCTGGACCCATTCCCTGTAAGTAAATGAAAATGGCAAGTCAGGAGACTGAGTGGACAGCTTGGACCAAATGTAACGGGCAGAAAATGCCTCTAGCTATCTGGTAGATAATTTCTAAATGGTAACAACAGCCCTGCAAATGAATAGTGCTTTAAAAGGTCTGAAGCTGTACAAATGCCCCTGCTCAGTAGTTTGTGGCACCTCAGCTCCAGCATGACTGGAGCTACACTCATCGGGCAATGAAACAAGCCTAGACTCTGGCCTTGGCTTTGCTCTGGGCTCAGCCCAAGCCTGGAAATCACAAGGCAGGGATTTGAGCGGGACAGCCTGGGCACGGCAGCAGTCCCATCCCCGTGCTGCTCCACGGGCACTGTGGTACGTGCAGCCCTTGGAAAACCCCCACTGCTGGTGCGGGTGAGCCGAGCAGGAACTGCTGGTGCCTTGGAGATATTATCCATGGGGTGGGTGCCAGCACCCCTGGGCAAGCAATGGGGGGATTATGAAAATAACAACATCATTCTTTGCATGAAATAACCCGAGAGGGGCAACAAGTGATGCCCCTCTTTGCAGGCATTTGCCCCTAAAAAATAAGTGTGTGCCTGAATAGAAAAAGAAATAAAAGAATTCTTAGAGCTCATCTTCGGTGCGCAGCAGCATGAAGGCCATGTTTTATTCAGCAAGGAGCAGCTGCACTACCTGGAGCAGAAATTCAGCTTGTTGAGGCCTAATCTAGGTAGATCACTGAAGCTTTGGAAAGTCTAAACAGCCAGAGAGCAGATCTCTTCTTTGTTGCAAGCAAGATGCACTGCAGCCGGGGCCAACCTTCTGTGTTCATCTTGACCAGCACGGTCCTGGTGCATGGGCAGAGCCTGCCCTCTGAGGTGGGTTTTCAGGATGCGGAGATGTTCAGGGCGAGCTTGTGGCTACAGCCTCCATAGTCTGAGTTCCTGGTGCCTCACTTGAACTGAGTTCCCTCTCCTCATCCACAGTCCCCTCCGACAGCCCGACCTGCAGGATCAGGGCAGCACCCGAGGCCGTGCTGCTGTTCCCAGCCCCTGGCCCAGCTGGGAGCCTGGCTCCGAGCTCTGCTGGCTCCTTGGCTGCTGCTCCGTGTCCTGGGCAAACATCCTGGGTGCGTTCGAGCCTGCAGCTCGAGGCCAGATGGAAGAGGTCATGACATGCTTTTATTGTCCTTTCTTCTGCGCGCCGGGGTTTGGAAGATAAAGTTAGTAAAATTCCTCCTGTTTGGGGCAAAGAGCAAAACTTGCCAAGGCAAAACCTGGCAAATAAACTCCCTCACGTGCACGAGGCACTGGCGATGCACTGGGGCTGTGCTGGAGGCAGGAAGGTGAGACCCCGGCATGTCATATCTTCCTCACAACAGTGTTTCAAGGTCCACGGTGCCTTTTGCTTGCCTGGGTTGAAGGGTTCTGCTTCCACCAGACCTCCAGAGCAGGTTAGCGGAGGGATTCCCCACTCAGCCATGACCCCCAAAGTCTCCCCACACGTCTCCTCTGTCCCTACAGCTGGACAGATAGAGGCAGAGCTGAGCTGTCCTCCCAGATCTTTCTCCAACTCCCGAAGCGCCAGCAGCTCCGTTCTGAGCCATAGCTTCAATATTCTGTATTGAGCACACGCCAAGCCCGGAATTTCTCTTAGCAATTTCAACCTGATTTTCTCAATTTTGAAGCTATACTGGTGTCGGCTGAGGACCCAGCACAGCTCACCACTCTCGTACGAGTGGTGGAGCCTGATTCTGTCAGACCTCCTGGTCCACACTGGAGCAGTTGCGTTGGTGAGGATGGACCAGAGAGGATGGGGCATGAAACCACTTGTCCCAGCTGGGGTGGTGCAGCCTGCGGAGAGAGGGGCTGGGCAGTGCTCACGGCAAATGGCTCCCAGCATGAGAAATGATTTAGGGGAGATGGTTTAAAAGTCAGGATGATTAATGTATGTGACTCCTCCAGCATGCTGGAAATGATAAATCAGGATGGAACGGGGAAGCAATGCATAAATTCAGAGGGTGTCTGTATGGGGCTGGTGTGGAGGAAGGCAAGGCTCGGCCTGGGTGGCTCCTGACACCTTTGTACTGGCTGGCTGAGGATGAGGAGGGTATGCGGTGACCTACACACTGCTCCATCGCTGGGACCTCGTGTGTGGGGGGGGGCTCCCCTCGCCAAGGGCACACGGCATCGCTCAGCCAGGTCCTCTTCCCTGGCATCCCTATGGCAGCACGTGAGGTCAAATTATCTGCACAGGAAGGATGCAGGAGGGGTCCTAGAGCCCCTTCCAGAAACGAAGGTATAATCTGTGAAGATGAAGGTAGTAAAAGGTTTATGTGTGTGGAGAAGGGGGGAAAAAGGGAGATTTTATTACTGAAATTTGCCAGAGAGACTCTTTAATAATGTCATTCATCTTTCTGTCAAATACATCTCATTAGGGTAGTGAAAAGGAACTTTGAGAAGATGAATTAAGACTTAAATGCATTAAAATGACTTAAGGAATATTTAAATACAATACAATTTATTTTTGGGGTAGGCTTGTTTTGTGCTGGTCTCTCTGCCGTTTCAGAGGCTGGTACAAAGCCCGTGCGGCTGTGCCTGAGCAAGGCCACTTCCAGTAGAAATGAGACTTAAACCGGTCACCTCTTCGGCCCAGAGACCGGCTGGATGCAATGAGCTGGCACGGAACCGGTGCCAGCAGTGAAGGCAAAAGGCGAATTCTCCTGCACGGCTCCCGTGTCCCCACAAGGGAGGGAAGCGCCGTGCTTTTGTGTTGGCAGCTTTGAAACTCCAGTCCGCTGGTAACCTTCACCCGAGCGCTTCCACCTGCAGCTCCATCCGCAGGGAGAAGTGCGATCAAGGGCGTATTTACCTCACTGAGCAGGGAACACCGCCCTCCTGGGCGCTGCTCTGGGAAGAGAAGCGTATCTCAATTTATTGGCTCTGGGACCACGATTCCGTGTAGCACCGGACACATCTGCTGGCGGTGGCAGCTGGGCTGGTGCCAACGGTGAGGGCCCGCGGCCATGCCCCCGCCAACTGCCACTACCCAGCCAGCTCCCCATGGGGAAGCACCTTCTGAAACACTGCTTCTCTTCTGCCTCTGAATGAATGAATCCAAGGAAAGAGAGGAGGGGGGAGGAAAAAAAAAAGAAATGAAGAAAATTGCCTGGAGCTGCTTCTTGTTCTGCAGCGTTAGGACTAAAAATAGCTGGGCAGAGCCCTCCCGGCCGCGGGTGCTGTGCGGAGCAGGCGCCCGCTCCTCCCTGGCGCAGGAGCAAGAGCGGCCCCTGCTTCCAGGTATTTGTTTGTTTGTCTGCCTTGTGACAAGGGCTTTGCTTGACTTTTAGTCTGTTTTTGCTGCTCAGCCCTAAGTGCTTCATCACAGAGAAGCCACAGGAAAATGCGGAGAGTAATTCAGCTTCTAGGAAATAAGAAGCGGGAGGGATGCTGGAGCACAAACCTTGGTGAATGCAAGATGCACCGCGCTGCAAAAATTGAACTTTCCCTGCCATGGAGCGCTCTTTGAAAGCATTCAATTATCTCCCCGTGCCTATAGAAAACATTGGAATTGCTTCCCAAAGGCTTTAAAGGCTCTCTGTATAAAAGGCACGCGGTCGCTCCGTGGTGGAGGAAATTAAAAACCCTCAACAGCAACCTGTTTTTGTACCTGGGGAGGGACGGGTTCCTCTGTGCCCATACCCCCATCCTGCTCGCCCCAGAGCCAGCTCTGCTCTCCATCTACCTCTCCCTGTGGATGCACAGGGAAAAGGGGGCAAGGAGAGGGGGCAGAGGACACCAGCCTTGAATGCTTGGGAAGGGGATGGACAGAGGGAGAGGGATTTCCTCTCTGTTGTGCCACTTGGGACCAGCATGCTGCTCAAACTGTGTCTGGCTAATTGCATTCAGTGTGTGACATCCATGTTTGGAAGCCACCTTGGGAGAGTGGGAAGGTGACAACTCCAACCGGAGGGAAGGGGATGTGCGGAGCCCTCCCAGGGCTCTCCCAGCCGAGCCTCCCCGGATCTGAGTGCCACAGAAGCATGCAGCAGTGTGCTTGCTCTGGGTGACCTTCTCACTGTCAGAAAACCTATCCCTTCTGAGGGTCCTTTGGCTGCACACATCCCCCACCGCCGGCTTAAACCAGACAAGAGGCTTTCGCTGTACAGATCATGTCATTAGGGCAAACTGGTTTTCTAAGATCAAAATTCTCCAACCATTAAACCACAGGTGCGCTGACTCGGGCTTTGTCTCCTTGCCCAGAGCCGGCTATTAGCGGGCACGCTCATTATTACACTGTGCAGAAATCCCTCGGAGTTATTCCAACACACCCTGCGTGTCAGAGTGCAGCGAGACCCTGTTGCCACCCCGCGCAGAAGCTGATGGATCATTGCGCCGGGGCAGGGGGAGCTGGGGCTTGCCAACAGCACCCTCCTGCACCGTCAGCCCGCCCCTCTGCCGCCGTCGCTTTCGACGCAGCCTCCTGCCTGGGATGCGCGCTGATGAGTTAACAGATGTGACAAAGAACCGGGACATAATTGGTGTAACTTGTCAGAGGCATTCTGGCGCTCTCCCGGTTGTATGTGCTGCAGTCATGCTGCGTTTTAGACTCCCCTGATCTCCGACTCCTGTCTCTGCAGAATATACAAGAAGGATCTGAGCACAGGTACACGCACAAACGTGCGCAGGAAGAGAGCGAGAGCTTGCGCTTGTCTTTCACTTCCTAATCCGGAGGCATCATCCCCCCAGCCCGAGCTGTGCAGCAGTTGGGGATGACGTGAGGTGGCCTGATGGTATGGCATTGCTCACCAATATGACAGTCACTGAAAGGCCTCCTGCTGGGTTGGGTTTGATGCCCAGTGTCCCCTGGACAACATCTAATGCCTGGGGGAAAGGAGATGAGAGACCACCTGAAAGCCAATGATTTCATGGGGTAGGAGCGGAGCTATCCAGGGACGTGCCAGGTCCTGTGGGAGCCCCAGGGCCCCTCTCACCCTGCAACGGCCACTGGCCTGGGGCAATCCCTGGCTGTGCATTGTGCTCTCGCTGGTGTCTGGGTGTGTGTCCAGCATCTCAGCCCTCGCTGATGCCATGGTGCCTCCCCGGTCACCTCCATCGCTGCCGCTGGCCCTCTCTGGCCACACCACCTCCTCCTCCCTTGCTGCTCTAAGCCTTTCTCTGTCTCTTTCCTCAGTGGAAAACCATTAGTCCCTGTGATATATTTTCAGTCAGCCTCAGATATGTTTTCCCCCTTGCCTTTATTTTATGTCCTCTGCAGGATTTCATGAGCTTGAGAATAGTTTGCTTCCTTTTCCTATGACTTGTTTTATGAGGCTTTAATTATTATTGTTTATTATTATTGTGCTTTAATTGTCTGCTTGGGTCCCTCTGAGCCCTTGAGCGAGCAATTTATAAATAACACTGTTTTTATTATTACTATTATTTGTCTAGCCCTCTCGTATTCTCCACGTCTCCCCTCTGCCCCTTTCCTCTTTTACAGGCCTATCTGTTAAGTTCATCATCTCCTCTTGTAAGTCAGACCTGCTGAACCCTCTCGACTTTATTTCCACTCGACTTCAATGCTCTTTTCTCCTGCTTTTAGTAAGATGCTTCGAAGCGTGGCAGTGCTGGAGGAGCCGATAACGGGTGTAGCCCTGCAGCGATGAAGTGACCAGCCCCGGGCACCTTGAGTGGGCACTGCGCTGCATCTCCCACGCTGATGGGAGGGATGACGATTGTCGGCTGTCATGACAGGTGAGAGCTGGGGATGGAGCACAGCCGCTCTGCCCGGGTACTGCTCATTCCTGGGGCCTGGTCAGAGCGTGATTAGTGAGGGGAGGGCTGGGGGATGAGGAAATGCTCCCTGCCCCATGGCTGGGGCTCTCGGGCCGTGGGGAAGGTGGCTGCAGGGACCGGAGAGGTGCAGGTCTCCTGTGGGTGCTCATGTGGGGATAACGCTGCAGGTACATGAAGGGATGCGGGGCTGGGGAAGTGAGTGGGGTGGATGTGTCTCCTTGCAGGGGGTCAGCTCCTGCCAGAGCTGCTGAGGTCCCTGGCAGCAAAGTCTGACTCCTCCAAAAGGTCACAGTTTTGCTGGTACGGGAACAACGCTGGGGTTTTGCTGTGCTGCTCTGCGCGTGACCTGCCCGCAGCCTCTCCCAGGCCTGGGTACCACATTGCAGAGCCCCGTGGGCTCCTTTGCTTTGGGGTCTCAGCCTCACAAGGCGCCCGTGGTCTGGTGGGCGGTCAGGCAGGAGCGTGCGTGCGAAGCTGCTGCTCTACCCACAGTGCCCGGGTGGCTGGGTTTGCTTCCTCGGCGTGCTCACTCTCAGTGAATGTCTCTGCTAATGAGTTTGCTGGCAGGAACAACTGCATGGACAGCAGTTTTGGAGTGAGTGCCTGCTAGAAATGAATTTTTAGCTCATAAAGACAAGGGCTGTCGACTGAAGGCCGCTGCTGGATGTGCCAGCATGGGAGGTGCCACCGGGACCAAAATCCCTGAGTAGGGTCGGCCACACAGAGACTGGGCCACGTGTGGGAGAAAATGAGAAAGCTTTGCTCCCCAACAACCAGAGAGGTGAAGAGGAGGGAAAATGCCCAGTTTTGTTTGCTAGATACTGTTTGCTGGGCTCTGCTTTTGCTCTGTAAACCTGTGGTCAGCACCGTGTTGGTTCTCTTGAGCTGGGGGCAGCGGCTTCGTTTCCCCCAAGCCCAGGTCTCACGTCTGGCAGCTCTAATGAGGGGGAGGCAAATCCAGTCTGGCAAACAAGCGTAGGTTGTAGCTCTCTCTGCAGAGATTTCTAGAGACGGATTAAATGGGGTTTGGGAAAATGTCTTTGGGATTGGAGCTACAAATGGCTTTTTGGAACGAAAAAACTTGTTCATTTTGAAACCCAAAACTGTTTCATTAAACATGTTTGGGCTTTGTTTGCTTATGTCAGAAGTGATAGGTTTGCCAGGATCTGAAAATTGAAAACTTTGAAGTGTTTTCCTATCTTGGACTTCCGATGAAGAAGCAAACGCCTTTCAAAGGTGATACAGAAGAATAAGAACAATTAAAAATTTATTTCCCAGGAGAAAAAGGAATTATTAGAACCATTGGAAAAAAAGTTCATGTGTCTATTTTCAGGCAAACTTCTCCCGGCTTTAAAGGCAGGAGATCACATCTGGTATGAATGGAATCGCACAAGGCCCTTTTGTGTCATTTGAAGCTGGAGAGCAGAGTCTGCCCAAGGCTGCAGAAAGGCTTTGCTGACACCTGACATTTCAGGCAATCTGCCCTTTTCCAAAGGCAAACGCCTTAGAAGTATTTTCATGAGCGGTAGCGATAATCAGGCTGAAATCCCAGCTCCCCTGAAATCAATGGGTTCCTCTGCAGCTGCCATGATGGGGCTGGAGTGTCTCTCCCAGTCTCTGCCGGGGACAAATCAGCGGTGCCAGCGTGGGGCAGGGCACTGGGAGCTGGGACCGTGGTGATGACTGGAGCTGCTTGTGCTCAGCCCGTCAGCAAGAAGCCTCCAAATCTGCTGGCAGAAAATGTGAGGGAGGTAGCAGGGAGAGGGGCCAGGGAGGAAAATGAAGGGAAATGGGAAAATTATTAAAACAAAGTAATTCCGTGTACTACGGAGGACTAGAAAGAAAACACGGGCATGTGGAGTGGGACAAAGCAAGCAAGGCAAGGCCCATGCTTGGCAGACCAAGAGGAAAGGCAGAGCTTATGGAAAATCAAGGAAAGGTGGAGCGAAGGATGGCCTTGCAGAGGCGATGCTGTGGAGGAGGTGGGGGCAGAGCTTCCCCAGCAAGGAAGGATGCTGCAGGAAAGGGCGCATCGCCCTCCGTACAACCTGCGGCCTGGGTATCTGTCCCAGATTTCCTGCCACTTTTTAAACGTCTATTAAAAATAAATGTAGCTTCTGTCTGTCTTCAGCACGGAGCAGATGACCAGCGGTGGGATGCGGGGGACAGGGCTGTGCGGCTCAGCTGGAGTCTGGACTCATCCTGCTAACAGCGACAACCCGCTTTTAAAACGAGATAAACCTGGCGGGCCCTTCGCAGAGCAGAAGCAGCTGGCTCAACTAATTAAATGTTAAAAATTCCAGCAAGACAAGCGTACCAGAAAACAAACAGGCATGCCAGCCAGGATGGGAAGAGCTGGAGAGGCTCCGCGTAGTTCTCCATGTCTCCCGTGTGCCTGTGCAGACGCTGGCACCTGTGCAGCCATGTGTTCCCGTGCTCACGGGCTGTAGCGAGCGTGTTTCTGTGTTGATCTGGGCAGATCAGAAGCTGTAGGGCTGTGCACCCCCCCATCAGCCCACACCTCCCGTGTCCGTGTTCATGCCTGCATCTGGCTCTCGGGACGGGCACCGTGGCCGAGCCGGCGGGATGGCGGCTGCAGGCAACTCTGCCCTGCCTGTGCCGGGAAGCATCCCCATTGCTCATTATTTAATGGCTGAGGGTAGGGGGGTAAATATTTGTTAGCAGTGGTTTTGCAAATCGCCACTTTGCGGAGAGGAAATAAGAGCCATCCATTTGTGCTAGCGCTATTAAAGATTTTCTATAAAGTGCCTACATTTCCAGTACAGCTGAATGGATTTCACTGCAGAAAACTGCCAAGACAGAGCGGCACAGCGGAGGAAAATACCATGTACAATGATTCGCAAACACATAAAAATACCCTTCACAGCTTGTCTGTTCTTCCACCGCACAACAAACACCTTGTGACTCATTCTCGAATGTATGGACGCATTTGAAAACAAAAGCTGGATTTGAACGTTACTCATTAAGACCTGGGATTAGTTCACTTCTCCATTTACCTCCTAAAAGCCAGCGTGCCTAGTCAAGCTACAACGTGTTTTAAGGCTGCCTTGGTCACAAGGTGTTCTTCTGCATCAGTGTTCTTGTATTCAGATTAAAAAATAAACACAACACCTTAATTCCTTGCTCCTTGCGCTGAATTAATCAGGTATCTGAAGGCAGGTGGAGGAAAAAATGAGCGTTTTTCTTGGCAGGCACATTTAAGGGCCGTAGCCCTTCCTGAAGATGGCAAGATCACCACGTGTAGAAGATGGAGAGAAGGGATGGAGGGTGTCCGTGGAGCGATGGCCATCGGCACGCCCTGCTGCTGCCAGTGGCAAAGCCCGGGATATTAGTACAGGGCCAGCAGTGATTTACACTCGTGTGGTGAGGCTGCGCTCCTTTTACAAACACCTTGACTCCCGCCTTGGAAGTGCTGCTAATGAAAAGTCCCATCAGCAATTCTGACGCCTGTCACATGCTGCTGGATGCTGCAGGGCATTGCGTCCCAGCAAAGGCTGGGAACAGCACCGGGGCTCGCTGCCGCCAGGGACAGAGAGAGAGGCTTGCCCATCGCTGCTGTGCCCCGGGGAGCCCCGTGCCCGGCAGCAGACGTGTCAGCACCATCCCATGGGAGTGTTGGATGGGCGCGTGGCACAGGGAACAGCTGCGAGGGCAGGAGTCACGCCGCAAAAACCACCCAAAGCACCTGCCGAGTAGTTCACAGCTTCGACATGGAATTTCAGGCAAGCCTGTGAGTGGCTGCAGGATCCTCTCCTTCCTCTGCCAGTGGGGAAAAGCAGCACAGCTGTGCTTACTGCTGCTCCTAGGTGTATTTAGTGTATTTAGCCTCATTTAATGACAGCATGGGGCAGTTCACTACAAACATATGGATGATGCAACCACATCCCGACAATTACTCAGCTAACTGGTTGTTGTACCTCCCCTTCACGATGCTTAATTCTGCATCAGGGATGGGGAATGGCTCTCCGAGGCGTGCGGGTGAGGTTTCTATTAACAATGCTCTGCCCGTAGGAGATGCCCTCTAAGGTGAGGTTTCTCCCAGGCTATCAGCAGAAGAAATACCATGCGAGTGAGGCACCTAATCAAAAGCCAGCAAGCAGCCAGCATTGCAATGCTCAGGGTGTCGAGTGCTCGCTGCCAGCCGGCTGAGCGAGCTCTAGGCCAAGGCAGCCGTTCCCCTGCATAATTCCGTAGGACCGATACCTTTGTGAGAAGCACAAGCTGCTTGTGGGCAAAGAATCAAAATTCATAGAATAAATTATACGCGCTAAATTATTGGCCCAGCTTTGTTGATTATCTGCAGTTAAAAAGTTGGAGAGAGCTGAGCTCCTCCGCACAGAAACACCAGACGGATACTTGTAGTCAGGCGGTGCTTGGGTTTGGCAGGGAGGAGAGGAGGAATTCCATCCCTGGAGAGAGGAGCAGGGCTGCTTTGGAGCCGTGTTCCCACGGGCAGCCCCCGAGGTGGGGGACGGGTGTCAGCCCCACCACCCAGGCGAACACAGATCTGGAGTGAAGAGCTCAGTAGCGTTTACTACAGCGTTACTCAGCTGGCTGCTGTCTGACGTGATGCTACCATGTGTGAGAGGGATTTACTGTTTGCTAACTGAATGAGGCGAGGTTTATGGTAGTATCTGCGTGTTATAGAGCATGTAATGGCGTAAACACAGCTCCGTGTCAGCGTCAGAGCAAGCGCCCGGGTTGCTGGGTGTTGCTTTTCCAGCCCTGTTCCCTGGGAATAGTGCCAACGGAGGTTGCAGAAGAGGTGCAGAGACCCACGGGAGCCAGGCAGGGATGCTGGGGATACTGAAGCTTGATTGATTTGATTCGTATTCAGCTACAAGGGCAAGGATGATCAGGGAAATATTTGAGGAGAACAGTGCCTTGTAATTCAAATCTGCTGATGCATAAACACTGCGAAGACGACTCTGAGTACCCAGGGGATTCTCCAAGCTCTGTGCAAGACACCTGATGCAGTTTCAGTCCCCTCAAGAGCATGTCCTGGGTTCAGGGACCAAGCCCTGGGTGCCCCGTGCACAGAGGTGAAGGGTCCTGCTCCTCACACATCTGGCCAAGCTCTGGCTCCCTCAACGAGAAGGAGGAGGAGGAAGCACGCGGTGGGTCAGCCTATTGAAGATCTTTGATTGAACCCGATGATGAATCGCAACTTGATGACTTCCTCTACATCAATGGAGCTGAACTGGCTTGGGGAAACTGTTTGATTTAAGAAGAATAGGCCTAATTTTGGAAGTGCTTCACACCCATCAATCTAAGTGAAATTCATTTATCTGAGGCACAGCTGATCCGTCTCCCATTTACATAGCGCTAAGTGCCTCGCCATCCCTGAGATATGGAAGCTCGTAGCAGGGGAAAGGACAGCATCGCTACCCCCATTTCTGCAAAGAGGAGAATTTGCAGCATCACTGAATGAGTCACCAGGGTCAAACCAGGGCTTTGTCCCGAGCCCAGGATCAGCATCACCCCCCGAGACATGCACCCTCCCAGGCACACTGCGGCTCCAGGGATGGACAAAGTGGCTGCACGTACGTGCAGGCACAGCGTCTGCAGGGGAATGGACAGAATGAGGCTTCAGAGCATTTTCCATCTCCGATCTAACACGGTTTTATGAAGTGTTTGCAATAGTGTCTCCAAGGCAGGGTTGGAAGGCAGGCTGGGAATCACAGCGGTAGCTGATGGAGGAGGTATTTAGAGGGAAGAGACATATGGCATCTTAAATAAAAAGAACCTACTCAGTGGTTAATCTCCACTTGAAAAACATCCAGGACAGGCTCGTCCATCCTTGGTTGTGCTCCCCGCCACGCAGCCTGCTGTCCAAAGATGCTGCAGCAAACGCCGTGGCTTTGCCCTGCCGCTGCCTGCCTGGACCAAACCCCACACCAGACCCAGACCTTCTCATGGGAGAGCCAGGTCCTGCCCGGGCACCTCCGAAAACTCCATCCCGAGGCAGCGGATCGAGGTGGAGAGGCTGGGGGGCCGACGAGGCAGGGGGACTGGGACCCTCAGCAGCAGCCTCACTTTGTCAGTCTCCTTTACAGCTCTGTCCTTGGTGGCCTGAGAACAGAGGAGGCAGGAAACAGAAGTGCCTCCTTCCCACAACTCTCCCTGGACTCTTAGGACAATGATGAAATGCTCGAGCAATCGCACAATGTTTATTTAATGCTGAAACTATCCCAGCCACTTTATAAACAAGCATGAGTGATGGGAGAGCAGGGGGGAGGGGGCAGAAGTTTCGCTCTCTTCCTCTCGGATCTTCTGAGTATGCACTTCTGCCGTGATTTATCCTTGTTGCAACCTTATCGACTCACTGGGGATGTAAATCAAGTGACCCAACATTTTACCCGGAATTCCAGTTATTTATACATAGATTGAAAGGGTATAATTACGGTTGCTAAAAACGGCCCGGCAGAGAGGAGAGACACAGGTGTCCGTCTCCTCGGAGGCTTGGGATGGAAAAGTCCACGCTGGCTCCCTGCCCATCTCTGCGGATTAGAGGCTCGTGTGCTGCTCTGAGCATTGGGGGAGCAGGAGCCTTGGGCTGACATGTGGAGCGCACGTATATTTAGAGCTTGGCAATTAGTCTGTCAGTCTTTTGGAAAGGACCTGAGTGGCTGTCTCCATTTTTCCCATCTCATATATCCAGCCTGTTATGGGAAGAGGTCTGGAGAGGAGAAATCAATGAATCCTACGTGTGATTCTCTTCATGTCTCCTCCAGGAGCCAGTGTTTTCCAGGAGGGGATGGCGTGCCATGCCCTGGGTGTTTGTTGACAGGCATGGGTTTTGTGGACAGCATCTGCATCTCTACTCCCCACCGCTTCCAGCACATGGGACCGAGCAGGTGACCAGGGCTGGGGACAGTGGGGCACTAACAACTGCAGATTTATTTCATGGCTGGAACTGAGGAGTGGACATGAGTGTGAGTGGTGTTTTACTTCCCCAAGGTACAGGGGAAACAGCAGCAGCCATGGCCAGTCCATTGGAGCTCTCCTGAAAACCCAGACAACTCCATCATCCTTAGCTGGTTTGCTCCAGCCGTTGGGGAAAAGCTCCTGAGAAGTGATTTAGTGTCCCAGTGAAAGCGTGATGCAGTGGGAGACATCCTGGCCGCTGGTGCCTGCCTGCCGAGCAAACTTTCCTTGCTCCTTTTCCGGGTGCTAAATTAGTTTCCCTCCGCAGCACAGCAATCTGTTATTAATTAAAGGGTACCCAAGGAGGTGACAACACCAGCTTGGGTGAAAAGTATAACAGGCGAAGGCTTCTCCCTCGGTGTTTGTTTTGTCCTGTCAGCTCATCCCCACCTTGCCCCACTCTCAGAATAAAGCTCCCCCACCCAAGGCAGCGGGAGGCTGGTGCGCGGGCAGCCCACGCTGCTCCTGTCCATGTGCCGTGGGACGGCACTTTAAAATAAAACTGTTACATGCTCGAAGGGACTTCAGCTATGTCTGGGATGGTGGGAAAGAGATTAACGGCACTGCTTCCCCCTGGCACCAGCTTGACTGGCGGCTTGGGTAAGGAAGAGCCCACTCTAACCGCTCCCAGGGGTCCCGGCAGGAACTCATTACATCGAGGCTGGCAGTAGCCAGCAGTTCTGCTTTGTGAGCTGTGAAACTAATGTTTATCCACCGCTCAGTTAGACTCAGTGCCATTTAAGGAGTCCGGGGTATTAAGCAGGAGGAATGAGAAGTGCATTACCCAGCGTGCTGCTGAGGTGGACCTTGCTGAGCAAGATGGGAGCAGGATGCTGGCCTGACAGGCTGGCACGACGGAGGAGTAGCAGGGTCCGCAGGGTCCCCATCCCACCCATGCCTCAGCAAGGTTAATCCTCCTCCAACGCTCCTGCACAAGCTCACTGCCAAACTGGCCTTCAGCTCAAGGCAGCTGCCGCCTGTTTCATCTGTATGTTGCCATGTACTTGAACAGGATCTCCCTGATCCCTTGTAATCTCAGCTTTTCCACTGCTCCCAGTCATCTCTCCCACAGCCACAGAGCCCGCAGCCGCCCCACACGCCTGCTGAAGGCTGGAGAGCATCAAGGCAGTGCCTGTGGTCCCCGCACAGCCCGTGGCAGACGGGCTGGAGCCCCGCGGCACAGCCCTGGCACAGCTTCCCCGGGATGTGCAGTGCCGGGGCCACCGCCCAGGTCTCCAACATGTCCTTCGGAGGCCCAGAGTGAAAGACATCTAAAATTCATAAATGTCAAGGAGGAAAGGAAGTGAGGACAACTAAATATAGACATCCAAACACCTCCTTCAAGGCTACAAAAGCAGCATGATACATGCAGCCTAAAAGCCTCCTTAGACTGGAGCCTGGCAAAGCATTCAAGGGCAGGTTGCTGAGCAGGGACCCATGGTTTTGCTGGTGAGCACCCACAAACCCATCCTCGCCCTTCTCCCGCATGTGCTGCGATGCTCCGTACCCCATGTGCAGGGGTGGGGAAGGGCTTCTCTGGCCATCCGAGTATCGCTGTCCCAAGCCTCTTGCAGGGCCACTCTTACAAAGAGGGCTTCGCAGGTAGACCCTGCTCACCACCAGCGTGATCAGCGAACGCTGCCGATGGGTTTTCCTGGCAGGCTGGGGCTGAGAGCAGGTTTCAGGAATTGGTCACAGCAGCCTGTCTGGGGACAGGGAGCTGGTGAGCAGCTGTGGTGGGAAGCAGTGCTGGGAGACCCAAGCTGTGTGCTCGGAGAGATGATTCAAACTTCATTTCAAATGTTTTGAAGAAGGAAAAAAATAACATTGACCCCCCCACTGGCTTCCTCCCTGGTCATCCTCCTCTGGCAAGCACAGGGGGATGTGTCCGGTGCTGCCAGTGCAGGAGCCATGAGGAGAGGTCTGCCATGTTCCACGTGTCCTGCCGAAGTGCGGGGGCCGCCCAGAGCTTCCCACCACCTCGTGCTCCCACCAGAACCCGGGTTTCATCAGCAGCATTGCCTGGGAAGGTGGAAGTGAAAACCCCTGAGGTTTCCGAGTTGAAAACATCTTTCCATTCCACAGGAAACATCACTGTTTACTTCTCCATTCTGCTTCAAGGGGAACAAAAACAGGTCTTGAAATGTCTGAGTTTCCAATGGAAAGGAGGTGCTGATTTTTCAGAAGGGAATCATGTAGCAGAAATAGCTGAGACCCAAAAAGAAATCCAGGGTTGTCAGAGCCTTCGCTGTCTGCTTTAATTATTACTCTGCTGGGATCTTCTCAGAGATTATATTTCCACAGTGATAACTGTTATCACTTTATTTTACAGCCTCGGCTATTTGCAAGCCCAGATCAAGCAGGACGGGCATTGAGAAGGGTTTCCAGGCCACATCCAGAAGCAGAAAGCTCTGCCTCTCCTCTGTCCCGCTCTCAAGGACCACGCCATCATCCCAGTGCTCACACCCCAGTCCTGGCTCCCCGCAGCTCCCTGGCTGAACGCTGAGGATGCGCTGAAGCAGCCGGGTCGTGGTGCGGCTTGTGCCAGGGCAGCGCCCGGGAGCTGCGGGGCTGGCAGGATCTGGCCCTTGTAAGTTATATACCAATAGAGCGAGGGAAATGGGATGCCAGGGACAGCTCGCTGCAAAGCACAGCCCGCGTCTCTCTAGTCCCATAATTTTTGTTGGGAAGTTTTATCTTTTTAATTTGTTACATATCATGCATCGTCTGATTAATTATTGCTTCTCTGCAGGGAGGACTAGAGTTTATAGAGCAATATAGCATTAGTGTTAGCTTTATACACCCTCAAAGCCCAGAGGAAGCTCAGCAGAGTACTTATGCGATGTTCTGTCGATAATAATGACTCAGCATTTGGCCGGTTCGGGGGTATATCAGAAGCGCTTTATTGAAACATACACAGTATATGCATCGAACATAAATACAGCCAAGAGATGCGGAGCACGCCGTGCCGCATACAGATCAGTGGGCGCTGGGGTAGCCTCTCCAGGAGAGCTCTGGGCTGGAGCTGCCGGCAGCCAGAGCCCTGCCTGCCTCTGCCCCTGCCTCTCCTGCCTGCTCTGCGCGTCCCTGGCGAGGAAGGAGTTTAATTGCCACGGTGGCCTGGGATGCATTGAGCTGCTTGGCTTGTCCTTCGGCTCGGCGAATGCAGAAATAGCCCTGAGAAAATTCCCTTTACGGCCCCGTCTCTCCGTCGGCTGAGCAGGAGCCCCCTCTCTGCAGAAGCCTTCCCATCCAGCAAGCGATATTAAGGAGGTTGTGTAAGCGATTGGGGAAGGTACTGCGGCAGGACTAACAGCAATGAAATGCAGTTGAACATTTCCAGCCCTGAGTAAACCGTATGTCTTCATAATTTGATTGTGCCCCAGTCCCCCAGGTACCTCCCAGCTCTATTGAACACCGATGGAGTTATTTGGAATCATAAATAATATTATCAAAGAGGGTCTGCTGGGTAAACAGAGTTGGTGTATAAATTGTCGGCGCGCAATATTGATTGTTCTGAGCTGGCTAATGAATTATTCTGTTTAAGGGCCCGTGGAAATAACGCTTGGCGTTTCCAAGGCAAGGGCCCTTTGAAGAGGTTTCCCCCGGCGCTGCTGGGCTTTGTTGTCCCTGCCACTGTGGCAGCGAGCGCGGGCTGCGGCAATTCCCCGGCACCAGCCCGTGCGGCGTGAGTGGCCAGGGAAGGGCCAAAGATGGGAGTGTGTCATGGGCAACTCGCAAAACCTTCCCCTCCCCTTTGATCTCACTAGCTTCATATTTTCCTCCTTGTTTTTCATCTTCCATCTTTCTTTACGCAGTGCCTTGCAAGGATGAGACCCGGTGGGAGATTTGGGGCTGCTCTTAGGGGTGCCCTGACCCTGAGCCACTCACCCAAGGCTTCCCACCACCTTCCCAGACCAACAGCTCTTCCCTGCATGCCACGAGCCTGGGCGCTTCTCCCACCTGTTGGCATTCTTGGCTTTTGGGGCTTGCCTCTCTTCAAATAGGGCTTTTCCCCCAGAGAGTCAGGAGCTGCCTTAAGCCCTGTCCCAGAATGAGGAGAAACAAGCCATCCTTTTGAACAGAACTTGCTTTCTTTTTTTTTCCTCACCTGCATAATGCGTTCTGTTAAATTTATAGTTTTTCAATCCCTTTGATGTCGGGGACTCAAAGCACTTCCCCACTAATGTCACGCAGCAGTGCCTGAAATGCTGAAGGCACTGGCTGGGGATACGGCAGGGAATGAGACAACAATTATTGGCGTTTTGGGGCTGGGGCAGCATTAAGAGGCAGCTAATTTTAAAATAAATGATGCCATTACAATGCTTTTGTTCTTTTTCCCTGCTTTTTGGCTACAGGCTCACCCGAGACGAGGCAAAGCTGGAACATCCTGGTGGAGCAGCTGCACTGGGTGTGGAGGAGGAGGAGTGACAAAAAAGTATGTGACGTAGGGCTGTAGAGATTTACAAAAAGGTTTTGCACAGAGCACAATTTGCTATTATTAAAAAGCTAAATTGGTAGAATAGTGTTTTCCTGCCACCTTTCCCTAGGAATGTGGCTGCAGCTGCTGTTCCAAGGGCAGGACTTTACCTCCCTGTAATTAATACTGATTTTGCCATAATACCTTCTGCTTTAGTGCATTATCTTTCCTCCTTTCCACCCGTTGAGCTGTGATTGCCACTCTACTTTATCAAGGAAGCCCCGTTATTTTCCCTCGCAAATAGAGCTGGGTCAATTTTCATAGCCCCTTTGCCAGCCCATTAACCATTACTGGATTCACCATTTCTCACCGGTACGTGTTTCCTTCTCTGCTCTCTTCTCCTTTCTCCCTAAAGCTCAGGAAGACACTTGCTCGCAACTGGAACCCAAGCAGTTGCTTGAAGTTAAGCAAAAATTGAAAGGCTGCCATGTCTTTACCACCAGTCAGAATTCACCAGAGCCCTGGCTTAGCATCTTCCCAGAAGCAAAGTGAGCTTCTCCTCTGGGTACCACTTGTTAACGCAGGACTTTGGGCTCCTTAGGGATGCTCACCTATTAGCCAGGATCCGAGAAGTCCCACGAGGGGCTTTTCCCGTGCTCGCCAGGCTCCGGAGCGGGATGCCTGGGACCACTGCAGGAGCGTGCACGTTGGCTTCGGGTGTGCAAGGACGCAAAGGAGTTAAACCAAGGCACCCCAGGACCTTGTTGTCCAGCGTGATTTGAACCATTTAATTAGTGTCCCATGCTTGGCATGTTTGATAGTGTTTTCCCCCCGGGGAGCAGCACATGGGCTCACATATATTGCCTGTTATCTTTCAAGTACTCAGAGCAGAATGCTTTTTCAGTAACCTCATCAAAGGATAAGCCAGGATTCAGATAAGCTTTCAAGGAGGAAGTCAGGGTTATAATTTTCAGAGACTTCTGAATGTCACCTCCAATTTTCGGCTCCGCCGTTGGAGCGGCCGTTTTTGGAAGCCACCCAGCCTCAGATATTGAAATGGGTGACCTGTGGACTCGGGCCTCCTCAGTTCCTGGTCATCGTCAGTCTGGCAGATCCCCGAGTTGAAAGTGCTTGAGATTTCTGACTTTATAATAACGCGGTTTCTCAGAAGTGCAAATTACAGAGGAATTGGTGCTAAACTCGCCATTAACGATAGAGCCCGAGAAATCCTCTGTGTCCCAAATTACCTGTCACTTTCGCTGGAACGCGGCATAATTCTGTCACTTAAAAAAAAAAAAAAAGGGGCCGTAATTTGACATTTCAGTGCGATTCCTAATTGACTGCGTGTCTTGCCTTGCCAGCATGCCAGTCCCCACCTCTCGGCTGCGGGGCACGGTGTGTTTGGTGTGCTGGTACTGACAGCCACGATGATTCCCGAGCCCCCACCAGGGATGCTCCCCCTTCTTTGGTCTCTTTAGGGTGCTGGGAACCCTTCTGCAGCACTCAGCTTCCAGAAAGGAAGAGAGGGGAGAAGGGTCTTTTCAAGGATGTCCAAGAGTGTGGGCACAAGCTTGGGGCTAAACACACTGGAGGGAGAACTCCAGCCTAAGCTAATTTCAGGGTGAAAGCGGCCGCTGTGCCTATAATATACCCATGTCCTGAGGGATAAAACAGCTTATTAGAGAGGATTTGAATATGGGAAGGTGGGTGGTTTTCCGGAGCAGGAGATAGAGGACAGAAACCATTGATGGCATCGACAAGCATGTGAGGAATTAGACTCTGGACTGGTTTTTTTTGAGGGGGACGTCTTGGTGTGAATCGGAAATGGCTTTTTGCAGTGTTTCCAAGACCACAAAACACCCAGGAGCTGGGATCTGGTGGTCCTGTGCCTGGTGTGACCACCCTGGGAGGACCGTCCTTGCCCCAGCCACTTTGTGCTCCTCCACAGCCACAATTGTCTCTCCTCTTTTGTTTTTCTGATGCAATTCCCGTAACTTCGGAATGGCTGGTTTGGACTTATCCCAGCAGGGGAAGAAAATTGGGTCCCTGGAGTCCATTTGCAAACATACTCCAACTTCAGTTTTTCTCCCCGTAAATGGCAGCACCGTCACACTGCTTTGTCTGAGAGATTTCCAGCCCCTTCTAAGTGCATAAATCTGGTTCATCTACACTTAAAAACTCTCGCCTGCCACCGTTAGCGGCAGCGCTCCCAGGCCTAATTGCTCTCCCTGGCCTTAACTCGCATTGATTTCCCATCCTCTTCCCCTGCTTTCCGAGGCAGTTTCCCTGCTGGGGGAAGCGCAGGTGGGCTCTGTTGGCCCCATCACCCCAGCCCAGCTGCTCCTGCTTCACTATAAATGCCCGGTGCAGGGGGGCAGGTCCCCTCGGCTTGCCTTTGGGGCTGCTCCTGGGGACGGCGATGGGGATGGCTGAGGTGAGTTGCTCCCGATCCCGCGTTGCCCACTGCGTGCTGGTGTCTCAGGTGGGACAGGTTGTAACCCAAATTGCAAACCTTTGGCAGAAAATGATGAATTGTGAGTGGTGGTGAGCTGCAATGCCCCGTGCTGCCTCGTTGGAGGGCTGGGTGCTGGTATTTTGGTGTGTGTGGCTCCCTGGCTGGCTCTGCAGCCCCAGCAGGGACTCCCTGGGGAGCCTTGGTGGTCCCTTAGAAGGGTTTAGCTGAAAACCAAAGCTTTGAGTCAGTGGCAGTTTGCCCTCAGAGGTGCCTGGTGTTGGACCTCTGCTGCTCAGCTTCCTCTGAGGAAGTGTTTCTGGGTGTAAAAGGGTGTGAACTAAAATCTCAGCCAAAGCCTGAATGGGGCTGAGGTGAGCCCCAGCTCAGCAGGGCAGCGGAGACGGGCTGTGGGAGCATCCTGCTGGTGCTGAGCAGGGTTCCAGTGCTGCTGTGTGAGGCTGGGGAACGTGCTGCGTGAGCCCGAGCTGTGCCGGGCTCTGCTGGCACGTGGCTCGAGTCTGGCTGTGGCAGTGGGCATCGCCACTCGCGTCCTCCCTCCTCTCCCTCCCATGCCCAAGGAAGAGCTCGGTTCCCTCCCCCTGGGAAAGCAAGCGGGAAGCTCAGCAGCTCCAGGACGGAGCACTCTCAATGGCTTAGTGCCTTTTCTTCCCCTCTGGTTTTTTTCTTCTTTTTCCCTCCTGGCTGAATCAATAATTAAGCATATTCTAAGTAGTGCAGTTTTGCTTGAAATTTTCCATTTGGCTTGTGCATTAGTTGGAAATGAAATATTTAGAGGACAGAATATAGTAATAAAGCCAAGACACATTTTCTGTTAGTATATTTTATTTATTTTGTTTAATAATGAGGTTCTGTGTCTGTCTCTACCCCCTCTGTGTCAGTGGCTTTCTCCTCTTCCCCTTTCCTTTGGAGGCAGAAGATAATATCCCCCTTTTAAAAAAATAATCAAGTCTAGCTTGTCTAACAAATCAGGTCCTATGCTCTGATGTTGTAAGTGTTCAAAGGAGTTTCCCAGAAGGCTCAGGGAGAGGAGCTCCACACCGATGCTCCTGCTAACCAATGATTTGTCTGCAAGGGCAGAGCAAAAGCGATTCCTTCGCTTAAAATTATTTGTTCCCTGGTGTGAAACCTTTAATAATTCCCTGGGAAGAGACTAGATCTTTTCCACCTGGGAACGTGACCCGCCCGGCGCCGTCTTCCTCGCTGCATCTCTGCGTTTCCACTTGTGAAATGTATTCTGACTCGTGTGGGGCCTTTCTCTTACCTCTGTCTGCAGTGTCGAGATGTTTGCAAGAATTTGTTCCCCGGGGAATTTCATGAATACATTAGCGATGCTGGCAGGCAGGCAGGGAGAGAGGGCTGCATGCCGAGTAGCTGGCCTGGGAAGGCTGCAGGACCCGAGGCAGCTCCAGCCCTCCCAGTGTCGCCGCGTTTTCCAGATCCATCCCTGCAGATCAAGCTGGGAAATGGCTGCGCCGTCCTAAAAACTCCTTGTGACTTCACCCTTTTCTTCTTTTTCCCCTTTCTTTTCATCCCCCCATTCTGCTTTGGGGGATGTAAAAGCAAATGTAAATCCCTCAAATCGAAATTACTGCTGGGAAATTCCTATCATGTACAGCGAAGCGCTTCATCCCAACGGCTTCAAAATATTTCATTGAGATTTTGATCTTTTCTTCAAAACCTGTTTACAGTTAAAAAATAAATAAATGTGCGTACCTATTTGAAATTGTGTATGTATTTGAAATGGAGTATTTCTCACAAGCAGCCTAAGCGTGTAGAAACTCTTGTATGAAAAGCAAATGAAGTTTTCCAGCCAAGGAGAGGAATTCAGAGCTTCCCGGGCTCCGGGTTTTTCCCAGGCTTGGGCTGTGTGTGCTCCTCTGAGAAGGTCCCTGGTCCCACCAGGCTTATGTGGGCATCAAAGGTGTTTTCTGCTGGTAATGCTGATCCCCAGAGATTCCTGGTCACTGCTTCTGCTTTGTAAAGGTGTGATTAAATAATTTTTTATTTTAAATAGCAAACCAAAAGACCCTCCAGCCTTCTGTTTCAGGTGCGAAGGTGCCTAAGATAGTTAATTATTTGTGCAGCTTGCCTCTAAGCTCCTCTGCACTTCAGATAAACATTTTGTATACATTTGAACTCAGAAATGAGGGAGAAAGCCGAGCTGTGTTGATCTGTTTGGGATCTTGCCGTGTTTGAGAAGTCAATCCGTTCATCTTCAGCAAATTAGGGGTGCTGAAAACTGTCATTTTTCTAATATTTGCTCAGGCTGGTGTCTTGAGCTGCGTTCTCCAGGGAAGAAAGGCTTCGCAGGGATTTAATCACTGCCTCTCACGGGTTCCTCGAGTTGGCTGCTGTGGAGCACGTGAAACAGGGTGGGCACTAAAAGGTGTTCATGGGGCCCGATTCCCACATTACCCTGGCTGGGATGTTGTCCCAAGTGAGGAGCTGTGCCATGGACCTGTCTGTCTGTCCTCCTGCAGCCACTGTCTGTCTTTCTGAGGCCCTTGACAGCCTCATCTTCTGATTTCCTCTGCTGCCCCAAATCTCAGCCCTACTTTGGGCAGCCCAGGGTGAGTTTCTTTCCTTTCCCGTATGGGTACTGCCAAAGCTGCCCTGCGGGCCGAACCGCTGCTTTGAACTCTCCAAGGAAGTTTGGGTTGAGTTAAGGGAGAGGGGGGATGGAGGAGCAAGGAGCAGGGCTCTCTGGTGATGGGTCTGGCTGGCAGGCAGGAGGAACCCTTCCTAGCCGGCTCGTTGTAGTTAATTCTGGATAATAGTCCTCCCATTGTTAATATTGTTGTTAAACTCCTGCATTCTCACGGAGCGAAAGCTGATTATAATAATTAACCGAGAACTCATGAACTTGTCAAACTGGTAATTACAAACCACAGGGACTTTTATCATTAAGAGATGCCATTCAGGAGGGGGGAGAGGGGGTGTGAAGCCTCTCTTGATTAGATCTGTGCCCGTGATGAGTCTCACCTCTGCCCAGGCGCCTCATCTCCTGGGGCTGGCATCGCAGAGCTCCAGCTCTCCGAAGCCCATCTTCGCGGGGCCCCAGCTGAGCAGGGGGCTGGCGCTGCACTCTCCAAAATAAGCAAGCTGCAAAGGTGGGTGCTTGCCTGCAAAGCCCCAGGACAGGCTGGCAGGGCTCAGGGCTGCTCCAGCACACAGAATGGGCTCTGTGAGGATGCTCAGCTTGAGCTTTTCTGCCCTCGGCTTTCCCTCTCTCCTCCAGCCATTTTCTTCCATGGAGGAGGACCCTGTGGTCCATGATGCTTCCCACTCCCATCCAGCCCTGGCAGAGAGGTGGGCAGTTACCTGTGCATGGAAAAGCTTCTCTTTATGTAAACTGTCCCTTCCCCTGAAAACACAGTAACCCAGTGCTTGTTGCTGCAGTGCCAGCAGGTTTGGCAGCAGAAGCTACAGCTCTGGTCCCCAGGCAAAGAGCTGCCCTTGCCTGCAAGAACATGTGGCCTCAGAGCCTGGTCCCGTAGCTCCCCAGCATGCCTGTCTCGGGCCACTGGGGAATGGCCAATGCTGTCTGCAGAGCTGGGACCCGGATGGGTGGGGACATCCCCACACGCTGCTGCTGCAAGGGCCTGGGCAACCTGGCTACAAGCAAAGGGCAAAGCCACAAGCGTAGGATGCATCTCCTCATTTATGGCTGCAAAACCTTCCTGTCTTTTCCATTCTATGTTCTTTAGACCCCTCACCCCCAGGTCCCCTCCCTGCCCTGAGCTTTTCCCTGAGGGTCATGGATGGATTATTTGGTAACAGGAGCCATTCCCTTGAGGAGTGCTTTATGTAGTTGCTGTAATAAATCACATGTTTTGCTCCACATGCAATTATATTTTAGCTCCATGTGCATATTTATACACGCACAATTCTTGATGAAATAAGTAATAACAGTGTGTTCTTGTTTTGACTTCATTAAAAGCACAAAGCTCAAAATACGCAGGCTAATCGGGGTTCGGGAGGTGTTGATGGCTCAAGGAGGCAGCTCCAGCAGAGCCTATGGTTTGGGGTACGGCAGGGATGAACACGGGAGGTGATTTCTGAGTAACCCAGGCATCTCTGCAGGGCAGCTTTCTGCCAAGCAGCCCTTTCACCCGTGGCATCGGGGTGGCAGGGGAGAAAGCAAGCACAGGGATCTGCCCCCATCATCCTGCAACAGACCCTGTTGCCTGTTTTGGGGCCAATCAAGGTCAGCAAGGAAGCAAGCACTTTGCGTGATGCTTTAGTCTGTGTCCAGGCGGGTTTGGACTGGTTCCCCTTGAAGATAAATGCTCACAAGTCGCTGCAGCAACTGCTGTGGCAGGATCTCCCACTGTGTCCTTGCCCATCAGCTGCTCTGTGGAAATGGATGGTAGCTTGTAGGGAAGGTTTTGCTCGCCTGGAAGCCGCCGGCGTGGTGTTTGCTGGGACAGCATCCCTTCAGTCCCGGCGCAGTGTGTGCCCAGCCAGGGCAGCCCTGTGTCCGGCCACAGCACTGCTCCCTCCTCACTCCCCTTCGCATATCGCCCGGCAAGTTTTGTTCAGTTATTCTCCAAGTTTCCTCTCATGCCTATTGTGAGCTTTCTCTCCCGGACAGCAAACGACAAATGGTCCTTTTCACCCAGGAGATAAGATTGTTCATCTTCCAAAGTCACCGGCACTTGTGACGCCAGGTCTGGAGCAGTTTGAATAATGAGCCTTCGGGAGAACTCGTGTTTCTCTTCGTGTCCTTTTCTTAACAAAGACCTGAGGCTCCCAAGGCAGCGGCGGCTCCGCCAGGCACTGAACACGACAGGGGCCGCTTCTGAAGGGCACAAGTTACAGAGAATATTTTCTTTTCTTCCTTTTTTTTTTTCTCCTCCACTTTTCCAATTGTATTTTTGTCAGGCGTCGTCGCTCAAACAATCAGTCCTTTATAGAAAAATTCCCACCAGGAGCGACACGAACACTGCTGCCAGATCCCCCTCCTCCTTACAACCGCTATCTTTCAGTGCCTCGCATACACATTTCAATCTAAAAAGCAAACCACAAGTTCCCCATGTCCTCAAAGTCTTGCTTTTGTGGCTCTTGTGCTGTGTTTCCCATCCTCCCTCGGCCTCTCTCCTCTCCTGCATCCCTTGGCTGCACGGGCCCTGTATCCCACTTCCCTCTCGCTGCTCTGTTGGTGTCCCAGCCCATGACCCTGCTGGGCACTGCCCTCCCGCATCCTCCTGGAGCATCCTGCTCCATCGAATGGCTCAATGGGTACCGGTACAGGCAGAAGATGGGAAGGCTTCCAGCAGGGACATGCCTTAGGAGAACAAACCTCTCTAACTACAGCACTTTCCTGGGGAAATTGCTTCTCAAGACTATCTTTTCAGGGCTCTGCTTGAGCGCCTGCTTGGTGTTCAGCTTGTGTGAGGTCTCATCGTAGCTGGATGTGCTGCACGTCCTCTCCCATCTCCTCCAGCCCCACCAGCTCCATTGTGTCCCTCTGGTCCTTCCCCTGCGTGCTCCACTCTCTCACCCCCATCCTGTCCTGCTGCTGACTTTGTCCTCTTCTCTCCTCCAACTAAAAGGAACATAAGAAAATTAAGCTGATCTCACAGTGTTTGCATATTCAGCTTTGGAGGGGGAAAAGGCATCACAGACAAGCTGGAGTTGTTCACCTGCTGTGATTGTGGGGCATTCGTGCAGGTCCCTGCCCTGAAAATGGAGGTATATGAAAATATGCAAAGTGAAATTAAAGGAAGGCTTTCTCTCAGCAGTGAGGCAGCAAAAAAATGAAGCTAATTCTCCCCGCTTCCTGGTGTGGCCACAGAAAAGGCAGAAATGCTTTGTTTCCCAGCTGCCGAACTTGCAAAGGTGGATCTGAAAACTCAAGCCGAGTTTTTCTTCCTTGTGTGCCTTCCAGAACCCATCAGCCACCAAAGTTCCCATTTCTTACACAGTGCAGCCCAGTCTGCTGTGGTTTCTCCCTGAGCAACCCACAGGACCGCAGGAGAGATGCAGCTGACGCACAGCACCCAGCACCGCCACACCCAGCACCAGTGGGAGGAGAAAACCAAACCCAAAATCCTCAGGTCACCCTGGATGCCACAGGATCTGCTGCTGGAGGAGATGCCTTTCTCTGAGCAGCTCTCTCGGTGAGATGTGTGCCGAACCGTGTCAGGGCAGTGGGACCCTTCTAGGGACGATGGCGAGGAGAGAAGCGAGGGGCTGCACTGCCCTTGCCAGCCTGGTGCATTGGAACGGCACATATGAGCATTTAAAATACATTAAAGGAGCCCTCCCTTTGAAGTGGGAAACTATCTCTATTTAATCAGAGAGAAACAAGTTTTCAAAAGACTTTTTTCTTCCTCCTCTTTACCTTCAGCTGTCTGGCTTCTCCTGTGGATAGTACCATGAATAAAACATGCATATCCCAATTAAATCTTGATTTAATTTCTCTTCTTTGCAAAGCTGATGAACTCGAGTGCTTTCATAAAGACATGAACATTAGCATTCTTTTGTGATGCACAAGCCAGTCAGAGGAACAAGGGACTAAAATAATCACCCTCCTCTCTCCTGGCCTTGCCGTGCTCCGTGCGGGCTTGGAGAGCAAGCCCTTGACTGGGACCATCCCCTGGAGCAGCGCCCGTGTCCAGCTGATCCAGGCTGGGATGCTGACCTCCTGGCTGCTGCTTTCAATGAAAGCAACAGCAGCTCAACCAAACCACTTGTAAAAGCCACAAGCACAGGCTCCATACAGCCTGACTCCATCTCTTCCCTGCCAAAGCTCCCAGGAGTCCTGAGCATCCCATGGTGTCCATGTGGCATGTGGGCATCCTGCAGAAATAATTCTTCAGGAAAGAGCTTTAACATGCCTGTACAGGAGAGATGATCGGCCACAGCAAAGCAGAAGAACCCAAGAGCAACTGTATATGCTGCTGCTCTATTACAGCTGGCCAATATCTTCCAGTTAATACTCTTATGGAAGGGAAACCTGCGTTAGTTGAAGCAAAATAGGTGTATCGTGAATTGTCTAGTACATTAAGCCTCCAAAACAAAATAAGTAATGTCATTTACAGTACAGTAGTACTGCCCATCACTTCAGGCTCTTGGCACTAATCAACGATCTCCAGTGTTAGTGGATTGAATACAATACTTGAAATTACCTGTCTTTGTGCTGCAGCACTCTCATGTTTTCCCTGCTGTCTTGAGGCCCTGTTGCATGAAAATATGGCCCGTATTTATTTTTCCATGCTGGAAGCGTTCCCATTGTATCCAATGACCTTACGTTGCAGCCAAATATTAAATGTTTCTTGCAGGAACAATGATAGATGGTGTTTCAACAAAGTTTAAGTTCTGCTAAAAAAAAAAATGCAACCTCCCCTCAACTCTCAGAGTCTGTTCTTTCCTTAGGAACAACCCTGAAAGCCAGGATACTTCAAAGTTTCTTTGCTGGAGGCCTTTTTCTTTATAAAAAACCACTGCAAACCAACCCTCTCAGAACAAATTTCCACCAGAAAATTGTTTTGTGCCCTTCCATTTTTAATAGGGATTTTTGAAATTCATTTCCTGTGTAGCTCTGAGTGGAGCTGCTGAAATGTCACCATGGTGATTGTCCTCGTGACATTTCCATTCAGGACTTGGAGCAGAAAACAAATACACCTGCCTGGTTGGGGCGAGGGGGAGCTGGGAGGAGGTGGGGAAGGGTGGCAGGAGGGGGCTGCGCCCGGCAGATTTGGCAGCGCTAGGTTCATCGGCTGCCCGTGCCTCAGTTTCCCCACCCGCGCGATGCTGCCGGACCCCCACGTCCCCGGAGGCTCCATGCAGCAAATGGCACACAGGACATGGGTGTCTTGTCCCGTGCTCTCCCGTGGCTGCTGGCACCTAGCTGCTTTACCCGCCCGGCTGATCGATGAGAGTTCCAGGCACTTAATTTATTTTGTGACGATAGTGATTTATTTACACCCCAAAAAAAGTTTTGCTCCGAGTTCCTTCTGATTTACGGATGTTCTGTCGTGTGTGTGTGGCCTTGTAAATCCTCACTGTTCTGCTGTGTCCTGGCCTTGGCACATGTTTCCCCGCCCAGCCAGAGGTTCTCTGCTGCTCACTGAGGGGGAAAAGGTTCCCTTTGAGACCCCATCCCTTGTCTGTGCTGTAGAAATTCCCCTACACCTGTCCCTGTTTGGCAGCGGCTGGGAAGGGTGGATGCTGCCAGCATTCTGGCTCCCTCTGCGGAAAAGTAGAGGGGCAAAGGAGCCCCCCAGTTAATTGCCAAGCAAAGGTGTGGTGTGTGGGGGAAGAAAGTAGGGAGTAAAGTGCTTTTACCTGCTCATCTGGATAATTAAAAGCTGTCTGAAACACCGCTAACCTTTTTTTCATCACGGCATCGTTCATTATAAAGCCAGAAAGAATTAGCTATGCCGCATTATCAGATAGAGAAAAATATTAATAGCAGAAATAGGAAGGAGAAAGGAGGAATTTTGGGTAAGTTAATTAAACTACACATCCTCAATGACTTATTAAGTAGCTGGACAGGCTTCCTTGGGCTTAGCTGGCCCCTGAGAGCGTGAGATACTGTCTTTGAGGAAGAAACTTGTCAGCTCGAGCAACTTTTCCATCCATGTGCCCTTCCCAGCTCCGAGGCGGGCTGAGAGCTGTGCTGATTTTATCCTGACGCGTTACTTTTGGTGCAAGGCAAGCCGAGGGGCAAGGGCTCTGCTCACAACACACCTTGCCGGTAACAACACTTGACAATTCCATTCCTCAAACAGTCACGGACAGACTCCGCAGCTCCTGCTCACGCTCTGCAGCCTCACGCTTTCCTACCCAGCGCTGCTGGATACAAACGGGGATGTTGCTCCCAGTGACAGCCAAGCTCTCAAACCCTGATAAATCATGTCGCTCAGGTATCGGCTCTCAAGCTAACCTTTGAATGTGCGTGTAAGTGGTGGTAAAACACTCCGCAGCCTGCATGGGGTTAATTAAGAGAGGCACCCTTGTGCTAAGTTACAGGGCAAAGCTCAATTAAGTTGGGAACTGAAATGGATAATTCCATTAAAATGGATTTATTCACAGTGTTGCTGCTGATACGCGTCATGCTGAGGAATATTTTCAATAAAAGTTTGTGTTTTAGCAACTTCGCTTCCCCGTCCTTATCGTCCCCGAACGCCTACGGAAAGCAGAGAAGCCATTAGCAGCACGGCAGAGCCAGACTTGCCATCGTCCCCTCACCTGAGCCGGGGCCCCGGCAGTGCCCAGCCAGGGCTGGAGGCCAGAGCCAGCACCTGGTTGTCCCCAGCCCAGCGGGCACAACCCAGGAGCTGCCATCAGGGCTGGTCTGGCTGATGCACCGATCGCTCAAGGCTCCCAGTAATGGCAGGAGATGTCACTCTGCTTTTGCATGACGTTGTTGATTGCTGTGAGGTTGTAAAGCACCAGAGAGATCCTCCTTCTCTCACCGTGGTGCCGTGGTTATACCATGTGTTGGGTGCCAGAGCTCATTCCCAATCCCTGCCGCGATGACGCACCAGCTCGGCAGGGAAGAGGGCCCTGGCGCAGGCCACGCTGCCCACCCAGCAGCTGGGCAGGTCCAAACAGCGGTAATTAATTGGCAATCACAGAGTTAAGCAAATGCGGGCTGACAGCAGCCCTGGCTCGCTTCTAACCCTTGCCTTCACTAGCACTGCTCCTACAGCTAGACCTGCTATCTGTTGTTTCTCCTCATTAATAGATAACTGCCTGCAACAATTATCCTGCAAGGAATCAGCCTTACTATTTTTACCTATTCCTTTGTTTGTTTGGCCTGTGAAAGGCACAGGAGAAACTCAGCTCAGGATCCCTTGTGCCCATCTGCAGCCCAAACCCAGCTCCTGAGGCACTGCTGGCCCGGCCAGCACCTCCATTCACCCAAGAAACATCAGGCTGCAAAGGAGGAAATAAAAAACAATCATTGTTTGAACATTTAAGAAACAGAATTGTTTCATTCTTTCCAAAGGTTGGTTGCTTTAAAGGTGGTTCAAGCCACTGGGGCACCTTTCAGTTTCATTTCTTCTGTTAAATTCTCACCAGTTCATTAAAGTCTGACCTTCCGAGCTCCTGGCAACTGCCTACGATGGCCAGCGAGAGACAAGCCCTTCTGCTTCCAAGGCTGTTAAACTGCCAGGGATATTTTAAGTTCTTCTCTTAATATTTCTGATAGCAATTCGTCAGCCACTATCAGAAACCATAGCATGCGGTACAGAGTAGAAAAAGCAGAAGATATAATACAAAAGAATAGAAGAATGGAGGCACCGAATGCCATTTTTTGTGAGGCGAGGAAAGGTCAGGTGAGATTCTGGACAGTTATCTCCTTGCCGTCACTGATAAAGCACAGGAGAGCTCATAGCCACCAGCGGCTGCCTTCAAACAAAGAGATATTTAATTAAAGCTCACAAAAAGAAAAGGAAGGAGAAGTGCTTTAGAGATTAATTCCTACAAGCTAGCCAGGCTTGAAGATCTGTGAAAGTTGAGATTTAATCTTCCTGTAACCACTCAGTGTTGTGCCTGGGCATCGGCCGCGTGTGACCCAGAGACACCCCGAGACGGGCCTGTGAGGTTTGGGGGGCTCAGGAGGAGGTTTTGGAGCTCCTTTAGCCTGTGTGCTTTGGAGCTGGTGGAGGCTCAGCCCTGAGCAGGCTGGGCTGGCCAAGAGCTGGAAGGCTTGAGCTTGCGATGCCGCACCATGGCGAGCAAAGCTCTGCCAGTGCCAAGGATGCTCGGGAAGAGGATGGTCCATGGCATCCATCCCCGTGCTTGCAGCACCCATCCCTGCGCCTTCCATCCCTGCGCTTGCGGCCGCACCAAAGCCTGTCCCAGCATCCTGCAGCATGAGATGGTCCTTCACGAAGGATTGAAGGCCGGCAGAGCCTAGGCCGACCGCAGGCGAGCAGGCTGCCTATGGCTGCCGAGGGTATTTAGACATCACGTTTTGTTTGTTTGTCTAATTAAAACAGAGGTAGATGTGGCTCTTCCCTGCCCAACTGTCCAGTGCCATTTTGTGGAAGGTGTTGATTGTATTGCTGCAGCTCACAGTGGAGATTCGCGGAGAAGCAGGTCCCTTAAGAGTTGCAGTTTAATAAAAACACTAGCGTGATTTATTATCTCCCATGCTAAGGGAGCAGCCTCTCTCTCCAGGTAAAAAACACCGCTCTCTTAATTTGCATAGGTAATGGTCATATCATTAACAGCTCATTAGGAACAGAGCCGTGTGACAAAACAAAAATTCCAATACGCTGAGCTAGAGAGGAACCCGGTCCCTACCTGGCAGCCCAACGCAAGCGTGCTCCAAGCCGTGGGTTAAAAAAGAGAGAGCCGTGTCTGAGAGACAGGAAAACGTAAAGGGAAGAACCACGGGTCATTTAGATCTTATGAAATGGAACGTATGAGGAGCGATTTGCAGAATGAAGGTTAAAATTGTCCTGTTGTGGCCATCGCAGCCCTAAACTGCTTGTGCCAGGGAGCTTCTGTGCTGCCTTCAAGGTGAAACGGATAGGGAGGAGGTAATTGAATTGTAGCAGAGAGCGGAGGGAATGGGATGAAGCTGGGGCACAGATGCTGCCAGGTAATGCCCAGCTCTTCTCTTTCCCGGGCCGTGCCGCGGATGCTGTGCCAGGGATGCTGTGCCGGGGATTCTGTGGCAGCCCGAGCCCTGGCAGGCGCTGGCAGCGGGCTGCCTGCGGGGCTGGGGACGGCCCATGACCGGCTGAGCTGGGACCTCAGCAGGGCACTGCCAGTCCTCTGCTTCTCCAGGTGCCCTATGGATTGCCCAGGCAACCAAAAGAATGGGAGCAAATAATAAGTTGAACATGAGCTAGTGCTGGTGAGCAGGGTCTTTTTTCAGGAGGGAAATCCCTGGAGACCTCAGATGAAGGGGGAAAAAATAAAAGGTAGAAGAAAACTGGATAAAAAAGAAATTAAAAAAGAATAGAGCTCGTTTTAATCAATACCCCCCTGGAATTATTGACTGCTCTCCCATTACAGTCTCATCCCCCTGAAATCTTGTGGGGAGGTCCTTGCGGGCAGGATGGCGGCCGCTGTTGAGTCCTTCCAGCCCCAAGTGATGGGCTTTGCACATGGCATTCTGGGTTTTTTTTCCCCAGAAGTGATCCAGTGCCACTGCAAATAACATGACATCATTATATCGAAGCTGTATTATCAAAAGCAGTACCTGGCAC
The DNA here is from genome assembly GCA_033124195.1 of Coracias cyanogaster. Taxonomy (NCBI): domain Eukaryota; kingdom Metazoa; phylum Chordata; class Aves; order Coraciiformes; family Coraciidae; genus Coracias; species Coracias cyanogaster. The sequence continues at coordinate 77,412 of JAVSBS010018176.1, read as the reverse complement.
GCTGGACGAGCTGTGGCTGCAGGCAGGAGGACATGCTTGAGCAGGCACCTTGGTTTTCCCTTCTGCCAGCCTGGCTCCTACAGCTCACTCTGGCCCCAATGGCCACTTCAGCACCATTCCTGATGGAGAAGGGTGTTGGGGGGAATGGCTTAAAAAAAAAGGAGCGATGTTCCTCAGCGTGAGACACGGGCGCCGTCCTTCCTTAGGAATCCTGCTTCTCCCATGCACCTGTCTTGCTGCAACCCCTCAAAAGGGAAGCCCTCAAGTAAGGACCAAGTGTGGCAGCTCTTGCTGCAGTGCAGTTAATGACCAAGGCTCTGACCATTTTTCTAGCGGTCACACCAAAAGCAGCTGCTCGGGTTTCCACGCTGGCCTCCCAGAGTGCGTTATTAAGGCAATACTTTACCACAGGCACGAGTAGCTGAGGGGCTGGTTGCTTAATGAAGCGCATGAAGATTCCTCGCTTTCACAGGCAATAATGCCTTCCCCTCGCCTAACCACAGGCAGAGATGGGGAAATGATCGGCGGGCACAGAGGCAACAGTTTTGTTTTGTCTCTTACAAATGAAAAAACAAATTAGACTTGAAGAAAGAAGAGCACGTTAATTCTTAAAGGCTTTATTTAAAAACAACAGTCCTGTCAGGGTGCTGCCGCCGTCATCGCGCCTGTGCTCCAGCCTCCACGCTGCTCGGTGCTTATCCATGAGAAGGGAAATTTTTGGGAGATAACGTTTGCTCTAGGAAGCAGGCACCATATGAACGCAAAACCAGGCGCCGGGCCATGGGTCCCTGTCCCCTTGCTCAGCCCTGCGTGCTCTGCGGTGCCAGGCGTGCTCACCGTAACCGGCAGCGCTGTGCAGGAGCCCCCGGTTCCGCTCATTTTATTCCGTGCTCATAAATTAATCCCCCAGGATTAGACTCCACGTGCCGGTAACACTCCTGGGGTGCTTTGTTTACACATTAATAATAAGAAGAAGAATAAGGAAAGCAGGACAAGTTCTGACAACTTTCAATAGCGGTGTGAAATAAAGGCAGGAATCAGCTCCTTGCTGTCTTGAGGTGATAATTCCGTCCCCTCGGCACAGGGGGTTGGTCTCCCTCCTTTCCAGGGATGGTTTTAAGACACCATTTTCCTTCTGGAAAGCACCGTCACCCAGGAGAATGTCTGTCGGAGTAACTCATATTGATGCCTTGATTTACTTCTGCTCATTGTCTCCGCTGCTCTGCTCTTCTTTAATTGTTGTGTTATTTTAGGACCGAAGTGCAGTTGGGGGAATTATTATTTATTGCTGTGTTGCCTATCAGGCAACTCTCTCAAGTTGTTCAGCGTGAAGCGAATTCTTTCTTGAGGAGATATGTTGCAAACGTAACACAAAGCTGATACGCTGTCAGAAGTGAGTTGCTCCCCAGCCCTCACCCCATCAAGTTGGAGTCATTCCTTCACTCTGATCTTCCTGGGGGTGGGCGAGGAGCATCCGTCGCTCCTGCAGCACGTTCTGGAGAGCCCCTGGGGACTGATGCTCCTGCATCCATCTCAGGGTCTCTCACACAGGGGTCTGGGACTGCTCCAGTCTCCTCTCTCCTCCTGGCATTGCTTTGCTCACTCCCGGGGAGCGAGGAACATCATCTCCTTGGCGTTCAGAAATCCTCTTCCCAGTCAGCAAAGCACCACCAGCTGCCACTGCCGCTTGGAAAGGTTTGGGAGAGCTGGCAGAGGTGGAGAGGCACCTGGCCAGAGCTTTGCTTTCTGCTTCCCTGCCTTCGTGTTCCTTCCCAGGGCGGGAACGTATGAACACCTCCGAGGGCGGAGGAATAAAACCAGGCAGGAAAGTCGTACCCCATTGACTGGGCTGCAAAAAACCAGGACCATTAATGCTAAGCTCCAGCCCATGGAACACAGAAAATGGTATTAAAGGATTTGCTTTTCATGGCCATAATTCAGAGTTAATGTACATTTGATGTTTAATGTATGAACCACAGGTGATTTCAAACTGGTACGGCCTTTTCTAAATAGTGTTCTAATCTTAGGGGGTTTTTTCAGGTTTTTAAGGTTCAGCTACTCAGCCTGTCAGACAAGAGGCGAAAAAACCCACTGCAAAGCTAGGTATGAGAATCCAATGTGGGCAGAGGCTTTTGTTCCGTCTTTTATTGAGGTTTTACCTCTAATCTCTGCCTTTTTGATGCAATTTAAGATTAAGGAAATGAAAGGCAAGGCTGCCTGCGAGCAGTTATACAAACAGGACAGCCGAGGGGCGCGTAAAGGCAGTTTTGTAAGCGGCTTTGGGCGGCTTTCCCCCGAAGGGAGAAGCCAGAGGCTCGGCAGCAGCCAGCCCCAGGTCCTGGGGGAGCAGGAAGTGGGCATCTTCTGCTCAGCATCCCGCCCTGGTCCCATGGGAAGCGATTCCCAGGAGAGCGGCTGTGAGGATGCTGGGTTCCAGAACACGCACTCTGACCCACCGAGGTGCTGGCTTGTGAGCTGCTGTCAAGGCTCCTGCCGGCTTCATGGGTGCTGTGTACGCTTTTTATCGTGATAAAAATGGACCTTTCAGGCTCTGTGGGGAACCAAGGAGGCTCCTGAACACAGGTACAGCCGGCTCAGGCTCTGGCAGGGTCCCAGTAGCTCTGCTAACGCCAGCTGGAATAAATGCACCTCTCCTTCAACTCACCATCTCCGCTGGAAATTTGTACTTGATGCCCTTTCTGGGATAGCCCCATCCCCAGGTGAAAATCCATCGCCATGAGCAGTCGGGTAGTAATCGTATTTGTATTCACAGAGGGTGGATCCTTGAAAGACTCAGAAAACAGAGGGGAAAAGCAAGTTCCTGCCAGGAAAAACATCTCAAATAATCAAGCCCCTTCACGTGGTGCTGGTGATAAATTGGCTCTACTTATCCTGACGAGCTGAAAGGTCATGAGCAGACCTTCCAAAATAATTATTAAATAACTTTGCCATTTGTTCAGGATCAGTTGCAACCTCATTACTGGGACCGGGAGATGATATCTCTGCATCCTGGGCACAGATCCAAAGAGGTCATTAGTAACAATCGTCCCAAATTTTGCAAGGGGAGGGAAGATTTATCTTCAATTAACACACGTAACTTTCCAGGCTTTTGTCTTTCTGGTAAACAATCGGTGAGGACTTGGGAGATCTATCTTCTCTCTTTCTATCACATATATTTCAGTAGCCTTGAAGGGGGCGAAGGGCAGAGTAGGAAAGAAATGTTCTGTCATTGCAAAGCTTTAAGCTCAGCAAAGAATTGAGAGCCATAAATTAAAACCTCTTTAGTTCACAGGACGTTTTGCCTTGCCTACCACGGCTGCTTTGACCGTGGCTGCTCGTTTATCCCCAGAGCGAGTCTTTGGGCTCCCCAGCTCATGCTGCTGCAAGAGCAAGCACAAACCCTTTGCCAGCCACCCCAAAGTGACCATTTTAAAGCAGCCTGTCCATGACAAAGATGCAAAGATGACAAGTCCAGGCTCTGCTTGAAGGAGGTCTGAGGGGCTGTGCATCCATAACCCAGCACATGTGCTCTCAGGTGACTTTCAGCCCCATTCCCTGGGTTTTTCTGGGCCTTTCCACAGCTCCTCAGCCGCCGGGATGTCTCCAGCATCCCCCACTGGAGTCCTGTCATTGAGGCTGCCCCAGTGCCACCAGTCCAGTGCGGGATTGACAGTAATGGGATCAGCCAGTGAGAGCCATTAGTTGAACAGTTTGCCCCTTGCGTTTATTGTGCTGAAAATTTAATTGGCTGCTGATTCAAAGAGGAGAAATCCTTTCTTTTTGCTTTAATCTGGCAGCTGCTTTTGTCCTCCCGGGGTTCCAGCATTGGCCACCAATTCCTCGAGGACTATCAAAACAGTCTTAGAAGAATTTTCGATACCATACCTGCCTGATTCACTACATTACAAAGTGTCTGTCTCAGTGCAGCTGGCAGACGGCAGCGCTCCCATCCTGGAATGCAGCTCCCAGGGGAACCCAGAACCGTCCAGGAGCTCGTCCTTAGCATTATCCAGGTGGATGAGAGGCAGATTGGAAGGCACATCCCACCTCCCACTCGGGTGTGAGTGTGGTTCTTGCTGGCCCAGGTCTGTGCACAGAACCTGCGGGTGCAGCCAGGGTGCAGCTCCAGCGCTTGAGGGAGCAGGGGAAGGAGGAACTGGTGAGCCTTGTGCCCTCCTGCGCTTCAGAGGCCACATCTGAAGTAACCGAGAGCATCTGTTGTTTAGTGCCCATATGATGGCATGTGCAAAATACAGTGACACTGAGTCTACTTCTGATATGTAACTGTTGTCCGGTCACTACCTCTCTTCTCAGCAGTAATAGAAAACACAAGGCAGGCTCTGGAACCGTCAGTTTAGCACCAAGTTTTTAACTTTTTCCCCTTGTCCTGAGCCGCTGTATGTCCCACCACTGTGTGCCGGCTGCACTCAAACAGATCTGGCACAGGGTGGGTTTGGGCAACCATCCAGTGAGGTCATCTCATCTGTCCCTGGCTCGAGGGCTCCATCATCCCACCTAAACTGCTCCCGAGAGCTGCTGGTCCAGCCTGTCCCCAGAGAAGAGCATTCCCATGCTCTCCCCAGGCCACATGTCCCCTCGGCCGCGTTCATGGGGCAGCGCTCGCTCTGGTCCCCACCTCCCCTTGGCACCAGAACTGTCTCTGATGTCAAACACGAGCGTTCCTTGATGCAGTTTGTTTATCTTGTCATCCTCATAGCGAACATGAAAACCTGTTTATTCCTGTCCTTTTCCAGGCTTCCCTTTACATGTTTGAAGGCTGTTTGCACGTCTCCCCTCATCTTTCCTCTTTAGATAAGCAAACCAAAGTTTCCTCTGCTTTATCCTCTATCCGTGTTTCAAGCCCTCTGCCTGTTCTGGTTGCTCCCCCCCAAACCATCCCCAGTAGATCCCCATCCTCAGGAGCAGGATCCATCTGGGATGGGCAGGGCCCAAGAGGCACTGGGATGCTTCAGCATCTTCCAGAGAAAAAATGCCCTTTTTTTCCTGCTGACTCTGCCTTTTTTTGCCTAATTGGCAAAAAAGGAGCTGTGTCCCCTCCCCCCGGGTCCTGGCAGTGGTCGATGGTACCACTTCCCTCGCCAGCTTTGGGGGCAGAAAATGCAACCTCTCCAGCTCATCGCCTGTACAGAGAAAAGCTGATTTTTATTTTTCCAGAGCTTTTCCCGGGGAGCAGCTCAGAGTGCCAGGAAAGAGGTGGTGGGGAGTGCTGGGGAAGAGAGGGAGGCTCAGGGAGACACGCCACTGGAGCTTTCATTTAAATAAAGAGCAAAGTAACATTGTGCTCCATTGATTACACAGTTTTTTCTGACTGTTGTGACATTTGCAGGAAGGCTAATTTATTCAAGCATGGAAATCTTTAAAAACTTAATTAAGTTATTTCTGCTATTTCCATGCCTTATTGTTTCAACTTCACATTTAACTTTTATTTCTGGTTAATGTCTTAAAAAAAAAACCAAAAAACTAGAAGGAGAAAAAGAATTGACAGAAAAGGGAAGATCCAGTGGGAACCTGGGTTTATAGTTGTTTTGAGTGCCGCTTTGGGCACCTGTCCCCAGGGACTGGTCTCTGGTTTTGGCTGGCACATGTGTGGGGTGCGGTCACAGCGCAGAGTGGGTCTCTGTGGGTGACCTTGGCCTTGCCCCTGTGCTTGCTCATCCTTTCTGTCTCCTGCCAGGGCAGTGGCACAGCTTGGAAGTGGATGGAGAGGTTGGTGCTCCTGAGCAGGCAAAATAATGGCAGGAAAATAACCCCTGGACCAGCTGTGCCAAGCACCATCACGGCCTTGGCATCGGCTCGGCTGTCCCGGGAGCAGCTGTTTTGCTGAACAGGATGCTCTGAAGGGTGCAAGACGCTGCCAGCAGAGCTAAATGCTGCGTTAATAAAGTTTCTGTCAGTAAATTCACTAATTAAGGCTCACAGATGGAGCTAGAAGGAATGCTTGCGGTGAAGCCCAAGAAGTGTGAAATTTGCCCGCTTCTGGAGGCATGCAGCAAGTCTGGGGAAAAAAAAACAGGGAAAAAAAAGAAAAACCTTCAAGAGTTTCAAAAAGCATCACCTGCATCTCAGGAAGGTGGGGCGTGACCAAAGGTTGGGTTTGATGGCTGCGAGCATGGCTGGCCTCCATGAGCTGGGGCTTGGCCGGACATCACAGCCGTGGTTTTACAGCAAAGCTGCCCGGGAGCAGAGCCTTGAGCTGAGTCCACGTCTCAGGTCCCAGGTTTGTCCCCACCTCACCAGATCTCCTTGTCCGTGACAACACAGATGCATGCATGGAGGAGCTGCTACCGCTATCAAAACCTCCCGGAGCCGTAACGAGCTCCTGCCATAACAAAGTGCTATAAACCCTCCCGGCGGCAGCAGCCAGGGCTGGGGGAAGAGTAATCCCCTCGCTGTCCAACATTTGCCGAGCGTTAGGCTAATTTCCCTCGGGCTTGCAGACGAGGCCTTCTGTGTTCTTGCTGTATTTCTGTGTATTGTTTTTCCGCCGTTCGCCTCTACCTCCTATTCTGATCGGAGAACTTTTACAGGGTGAATTTATGGCATGCCTCCACCAAACAGCTCAGTAATTCACGGACACCCGCGCTAATGGGTATTGCTCCTGGATGGCTTTTTCCCCTGGAAAAAGAGGTGCTGGTGGGAGGGGAGCTGCTCGTTCCCCGTTGTGCTGGGGGTGGCTGAAGGGTCCAGGCTCCCTTGCCTCGTACCAGCCTCTTCCCAAATGTCCCAGTGAGTAGGTAGGGAAGGGAAGCAGTGGCCGCAGGAATTTCTGGGTGCTGGTCCCAGCTGGGGAGGGCACTGGGATCCCCAGGAGCTGCACCATGCTTGGTGGGAGCACGGCTGCTTCCTTCCCTGCCGTAGCACTTCTGTGCTTCCCCCCGCCGTAGCTAAGGCAACATTTGTATTTTTCAGCCTATGGCAATCCTCTGCATATGGAATATATTTGCTTTGGGTGCTTGCCATTAACATTTTCCTTTCTGTTTAGCGTCAGGAGTTTTGGATTGCTGGCCTTGCGGAGCAGTGAGCTCTTGTTTTCATGCTCCCTTTGGTTTTGTTTTCCACAAACCGCCCGAGTACGTTATAGGACAGGAGCCCTGCCCCGGGGAGCGCAGGGAGAAATCCAGTTACCGTGCTGGATTTGGGGCTGGCCGTGCTGGATTTGGCGCTGGCTGTATTGGATTTGGGACCATCACTGGCTTCAGGGCTTGGCTTTCTCCAAGACCCCACTGTCCTTAGGTGAAGGAACAGGGACTGGACAAGCGGGTGACTCCCTCCCTCTGTCCCCAGCCTCTGTCCCTGTGCTCCCCTTCTCTGGGGCAGGAAGGGGGCTGAGAATGTGGAGAAGCTTAGTGTTGGTGTGTCCCCAGTCAGGCTGGAGATGAGTGCTGGGACCATGGATGCTCTGTGGCAGCCACCGGTGCAAGGTCCTTCTCCTCTCCCTCATCCCAGCCAAGCTTCACTCACTCTCTGCTGTGGCTTTATGTCTCCGCTTTATAACTTAACTCTATGAAGTTGAGTAGAGATAAAATTGCTTTAGCCAGTAAAGAAAGGAGGGCTGAGTAAATGCACATCCTGACTGAAACAGCAAGCTCCATATTTCTGAAGTGCCACTTTCCTAAAATATAATTAAGCCGTAATGTTTAGAAGCGAGCAGTTGAAAGAGCAATAAATGGCTGCCAGGTCAGGTAAACAGCAGAGCAGCAGCAAAGTGTTTAGCAAAGCTGAAAGCCCTTTATTGTGAGCACACAACGTGCTCCCAAATGTTATTACATTACCTGGGCTGTCAGCAGACAGCAAGCAGGAAATCACCGGGGACCGTGGGGGTTCGTGGTCCCCCACACCAGCCTCTGTGGCCATGGGTGGGTGAGGGACAGATGGACAGGTTCCAAGCAGAACTGCAGATTGAGTAATTAGTTCCCCCATGATCAAGGAGGATTTTCCCTGTCCCTTCTGATAGCTGAGGAACAGAAGTTCCTCTCATGTTTCCTGGCGGCCCTCAGCTCTGCCTGCGGCATCTCCAGGTCCCTGATTGTGCTGCGGCCATCATCCAGCTCTGCGCCATCGCAGCCACCTCGCACCCTCCAGCCTCCCTGCTGCCAGGGCAAGGGCTATGATGGCATTAAGGATGCTCGTGCTCAACACACAAGTGGACAGGCCAAAATCTGTGTGGAGACTCCCATAACTATGTCAGAGGTGGGGTAAAAGCGTTTTTTCCCTCTCCTGATCAAAGGCTGCTCCCAAGGACACATCTCTGAGGGCATCCCAGGGATGCTCTGGCTGCCCCAGCTTTCCTGCCCTTGGCAAGCCCCTTGGGCTTCCTGGGGTGAGCAGCGCAGGGTGCAGCATCACATCTTCCCACTCAGCTCTGGAGCTGCCAGGGAACAGCAAGGTCCCCAGGGAATGTCCCAGCACAGGGCTGGGACAGGGCTGGGGCAGAGCAGCAGCTTGTCCCTGGTCGGGTTTATGTGCATGGCTGTGGCTGTTATTTATGAGAAGGCAAGTGACTGGAAGTCAGTCCGTGTCCAGCAGAATATATTGCACTATGTCACTGATTTCAAATGCAGTAAAATTTGACTCCTTTCATATAGGGCTAAATATTTGGTAAGTAATGCAACAACTCTTTTTAAATCAGTGCGACAAACATTTTGTAGCTTACGTACCACAGGCGGGAGGAAATATACTGCCCTTTCTTGTAGCTAAATTTCAGAGGGCAGTGGGCAAACTCCAGCTCAGTGAAGAGAAATGAGGCAAATAAATCCAGGGACAATTTAACAACTGCAGACCCACCACCTTGACCACGTGTGACACCCCATATGTAGACCCCGCAGATAAACACACCCACCAATGTGCCCAGCCTAACGGAAAACTCACGGTGTACCTCACAGGTACAAATAATTCATTTCCTACCAAAAATATTAGTGTGCTGTGGCCCCTCTACCCTGGCAGAGCATCCCTGCATCTCATCAACATGGTGTGAGATGCAGCCCCCACCCCAGGATAGTTACATGGAAAGGAGACCTTCTCGGGAGCCTGCCGGCTTTCTGGAACAAATGGGGAAATCCAGGGAAAGGCACAAAATCACCCTCTGTCCATTGCAGGCAATACCCGGGCTGCAGAGGAGACACTGCAAGATTGCGAGGCTGTGGAGTGTTGCAACTGTACAAAACGCTGTTAACCTCTGATATAAGGTCTGGGTTTCCTTTCCTTTAAAATGATTTTAGAGGTTCCTGCACTCCAGCAATCTAATTATCCAAAAGATTTCTGTTAGTTTTTTTCTCCCCCTTTGTTTCTAAGAGGGCTTTCGAAGAATGCCACTAGGTTAGAGTCGTTATGGTGTATAATGCAAACAGGGCCATTTATTGCATTTTTATGAGGGTAACACTGCACCGTCTAATAAATTTTACAGGAAGGATTCAATACAGAAAATGCAGAGGTTCAGCCACAGCAGGGTCAGCCAAGGCGAGCTCTAATTTCAGATGAGAGTAGTTAAGGGGGCAAAATAGTCATTTTTCACTCTCCTGTTTTAGAATGGGTAGGGAGGGATGGAAGCTAAGGAAAGGCAAATGAACACAAAGATAGATGAGGGAGCAGATACAAATGCATGAGCTCAGACCAAACGAGAAGGTCCCAAGCTGCCAGTGCAAAAGCTACATCTTAATAGACACTGAAAACCTTGGCTTTTTTCCCCGCCAGTTTGCATTTCCCTGTGAGGTCTGAAAGGGCTGGCTTCTGCTTGGCCCTGGGACAGGAGGTTTTGCCAAGGAATGTGTGCTCGGTAGGAGAGGTGGGACAAACACGTGATGCTCATGTAGGAAGTCTTCTAAGGGTGGGCTGTGACCAAGTGTGGTGGGGAGCCCCTGCCAGCCCCTCTGGAACACATGCCCAGACCGGCAAGCCTCGCTGCCCTGAAAGCCAGCTCCTGCAACAAGCTGGGGGCAAGTGGCACCCACCTTTCCAGATGTCTTCTTCCTCTTAATCATCCATTACAGCAAGCAGGGCAATCAATGAGAGCAGGGTATTGATCAGAAATTCATAACTTCAGATTGCGCTGCTGCTACTCCTTCATTTCTCAATGGCAGAGGCAGGTCCACGGCTCCTCTGCCCCACCAGAACCTCGGCCAGTGCAGTTTGGAATCGCTCTTTTCCAGTGCTGCCGTCATGTCCTCGCAGCTGCCGACAGCAGCGAGGAGCTGTGGGGGCCTGGGAGCCAGCTGTGGGGGCTGGGAGCCAGCTGTGGGGGCCTGGGAGCCAGCTGTGGGGGCCGGGAGCTAGCTGTGGGGCCTGGGACCCAGCTATGGGGCACCCAGCAGCACTGGGAGCCCATCCAGATGTGCACAACCCCTGGCAGTGTGCGGTGTGGGCCTGTCGGGTGCTCATGTGGGTGTTGGTGGCCGTGTCCATGCAGGAGCATCGCTCGTGTCTGGGCGGGCTGCGGTTGCTGCTGCTGCAGGAGCCAGCAGAGCCTTGACAGCCACTCTGATCTTTCATGCTTCTCTTGTTCTCCCCGCTCGCAACTGATAGATCAAAATTCCCCGTAAATGACTGGTTTCATGGGCTGTTTCCTCTGCTGTCAATACAGGGAACTGAGAACTGTCACCGCCATCCCTCCCCAGGAAGGAGAGAATTCAATTATTTATCGCTGCCGCTTAGAAAAATAATTGTATTGCTAATTGTCTTTTTCCTAGGAGGAATGTTACATATTTTCAGGCGAATGGCTTCAGGCAGTTTAAGGGTTTATAAGGAGTATTTCATCAAACATGTGATTCAGGAATGAACTCAGTGAGATGACATTTCCTTTCCAATTTTCTGTTTATATTATCGAAGTGGGGATTGCTGGAAACCCAGGGCTGCAGCCGCTAACCTGATTCGTTCCCTGCACAGGGATGGGACTCTGCGCAGATGAATCTCACCAAATTGGCCAGTGTTTGTATGTAATGGTAACAATAATACATTTTATCTCTCTCCTGTTGAACTCCAGAGGAGTTTTCCCAGTAAGTTCAACAGAAAGAGGATCAAGCTGCTACTTAAATGTTTCTCTGAAGGACCTCAGGGTAATTTTCTTGTACCACTTCAGACTCTTGGAAGGGTTGGGAGCAGCACCCAGGATCCTTGTGCATCCCTTACATGAAGATGCTGAAGGAGAAGGGAAGGGCAGGGGGCTGCTCCTGCCCAGGGACTGGGAGCTGTCTGCCCAGTGCTGTGCCCAAGCTTCCCAGGGCTCTCAGATAGTCTGAGCTCCCAGGACCAAGCTCCCAGGACCAAGCCACCCCTTTCCACAGCCTGGAAAGACAAGGAGGTATGAGATTCTTCTCTCGTTTCCACAACATTAGGAGTAAAGCAGGAGCTTGTGTCAGGCCAATTCCCTTCCCTGATTCTGTACAATGAAATGCAGCAACGAGGGAAACATAATACTTCATTATGCTGCAATACAGCCAGCAATTTACATGCTGCTCCTCTTTTTTTAATGGTGCTGGTGCACCTGAAGATTGCCACAAGCTGTAAAAACAAACAAACACACACTTATCCCAAGTCCTTCTGCTTCCAGGCATCCCAGACGCCGCGGTCCCCCATAGAACCTGCTGCTGAGAAGCAGAAGCTGCTGCAGAGCAGAAGGGATGAGGAGAAGCCCCCATTCCCCTGCTGGGGATGGCAGAGCTGGCTGAGGCTGCTGAGGTTTAGCTGAAGCTACAATCACAGGCAGCTCGAGTCCTTTACCCTGCCTCTTCTCTACCCCATCCTTCCCATGGGATGCTCCAGTCCGGGTCTGTTGTCAGTGCTTGGCTGGGCTCTGCCAATCCAAGAGGAACTGCTCCTTATCCGGAACGGGAGTGCGGTCAGGGATTCAGCTGCAGCAGCGTGATCCCGCAGCTTACAGTAAATCAATGAAGCTTCCGTGCATTGACAAGCCCCTGCCACTTAAATAGACAAGAAACAGGTAGGGATGGATACTGTGGGTTCCTCCAGATCATGAGGCATAAATCTCGAGAGAACAGCAGCGGAAAGATAAAACACTGCTGGAAACACAGGAGAGGATTTAGGATTTGTTTAGAGTTTTTTGTTTCGACAGCAAGGAGAAAACACCGGCGGCATTTCTCCTGCCAAGGGTGAGCAATTAGCACGGCAGCGGGGAGAGCTAATTTGGTGGCGAGCATGGCAAAGACCTCACGCATGTGCCTTGGTGCTGAGGAGTTTCTTCTGAAGAAGCTAATTGGTGACATCATCTTTGACAACTCATCCTCAACCTGGTGCTTGGTTCAGTTTTGCTTAACTAAGAGCCGGGCGAGGCCCCCCTGACACATCACGTTGCTCTCCTGGGCGCGCGCGGGGCCTCTCCAGCCCGTCACACCACGGAGAAGGGCATGAGCCTTCTGGTGACCGCCTGGAAACGGTTACAGGGCAGCGGATGCTAGGATAATAAGCGTGGGGTAATTAGCCTTGATGGATAGGTGAGGAGGTAGAGCAATACAAATGGGAATGCAGAAAGAGCCAGATCAGCTGCTCCTATCTGGGCAGAGCCTCCTGCCCCAGCCGCCCAGCCCAGGAGATCTGTCTGAGCTCCCTGCACTGCGGAGCAGCGAGGCAGGGCCAGCCGGCCCCTCACTGCTCCCTTCTGTCATGGAAGAACAAACGCTTCTTGTTTGGAAGAACAAATGCTAAGGCCATTATGTCCCCTTCCTTCACGTTCAGAGGGGAGCCAGGCTGTGCTGCTGAGAGTAGAAATGTCATTTCTGAGATGTAATTTGGCTGGAGCACGCTGCAGGACAGCGGCAGCTGTGCCAGCAAATCCAAATAACACTCAGCACTGTAATTGCATATGTAAAAAAGGAAAACGAAGAGTGAGCGAAAGTGGTCTCCTCTCCTCTGCTGGGTATTACAGATGTAGCTGTCATCCTCTTTTTCCTCGCGGAGTGGTTGTAGGTGTTCAGTCCTGGTACTCCACTGGGTGTTGTAGAGAGATTGGAATATAATTTCCGCGGCACAGAGGTCAAGCCGTGAGGCTGTACAGGCACATCGTGGCTCTGACAAGGATTTACCCAGCTTAGAGCCTGAGCCCAGGTCCCTCTGCGAGGCCGCCCTGGAGCGGGTGAGCCGTGTGCTGCCGGAGGTGGGGGCAGCAGGGACAATGGGCACCCTCTTGTCAGGCTCCCACTTGCCTGCTCTGCTCTGGCAGCATCTCAGCATCATCCTGCTCCCTGTCCTGCACAGCCTTCCCCAGCGTGTTTGGGATCAGATGCCGGGAAGAGGCTGGAACCAGGCTCCATTTGGTCTCCTGTTTCTCCACTACAGGAGGAGCAGCGATGGATGGATGGATGGATGGATGGATGGATGGATGGATGGATGGATGGATGTCCAGATTCATCCTCACGCCTGCTGCCCTCTTGAAATCACCTGCATCCTCTCTGTAGCATGCTGTACCAATTGCATCGCCTGTAAGTAACCAGTTCTGGCTTTACGCTAAAATTCTGTGTTAAATCGCTTAAGGTGTTTTGCAGAAGAAATATAATATTGTTTTACTGTGTCCTAAATGAGGTGCTATGCTTGATATAGACATTCATCAATATACAAGAGAGGTACCATGAGGGAAGGCAGCGTTCTTTGCCTTCAGATGAACTCTTCGCCGTGTAGCATCCCAGGCTGTGAAAATTGAAATCAATTTATCAATCTGATTTTCTGTTCACAATTTATGCTTTTATTTTTCAATTCACTCTAATCAGGCAGCAGAGCTAACGAGAGTGATTTCTTCTGCCTACAGTCAGTGCTCTCTTCCCAGTTTGCCACAAATTCCCACTATGCTGGTGTCCGTGGCGGGGGATGCGCTCCACAAGACGGGATCTAGAACTGATACTCCCTTGTGCCACGGGACCATTAGAGCCTCTGTGGTTTTTGTGATGTCGAGCTAACCGGCCCCAGCAAATTAATCCATCTTCCCTAGATTATTCCTCTTTTTCAACAGACTATGGGAACCTCCTGCTCCCTCTCCAAAATGACTTCGCAGCACATGGGGAGTGGCTGCAGAGGTGGTTGTGTCTCAGCAGCACAGGAAGATCTCCACAGGCCTCCTCCTCCATCACGGGGGTACTTTTAGGCTCGATTGACTCCTGCTTGCATCTGCAGAGCCTCCCGAGGACAGGGCTGCCACCGAGAAGCATGAAGCCTTCCTGTGATGGACTGAGTATTCCTCTCCAAAGGCATTAGCCAGGCAGTCCCCGATGGCACCTTGCCGTCCTACACTGTTCCAGCTCTCTCTTTCTTCAGGTAGTAAATGTTTTCTATTTCTAACAAGCTGTGAGCCTGATGAAAATGTAGAAAAACCACGACCAAGCAGCAGAAGAGACAAACGGTGCAGCATGCCGTATATTGCTCCTATAGGGTATCCTCAGGTCTGCCTCGTAATGATCCAGCAGCTGTGAATCTGTACAAACTAGCACCGTTCCAGAGGCTGTAATTATTAATCTGCTAACACAGACACAATGTGCTCAGCCTCCCTCTCATCCTCTCCTAGGAATGGCAGGGAATGCTGTAGCGGCAATTACCTTAATGCAATTATCTCAGGTGGGATATTCCATAGCGATGCTTCATGCCCTGGTTTTCAGGGGACAGAGGGGAAAGTGGGGGCTCGCCCAGCCCCGCACCCCTGGGATGAGGCTTTGGGCCCCACTGGCAGGAGCTCGTGTCCCTCACCCTGGGCTCTTCAAAACCACGGCAGAGGCAGGAGCTGGGCACTGCCTCGTCCCGCGGCATGGCTGTCGGAGATGCAAGCCCATGCCCATCATGTGGGAATATCCTTGTACGTCTGTCTGATCACAGCTCTTGCCCCTTCCAGCCCGCGCTTCGGCTGCGAAGTGATGGTTATTGCCATGGATGTTAGAGGAGCAGTGTCCTGAACTGGGATTCCCAAAATCGGACAGCATCGTGCGAGCAGCAAAGGCAGCCCCCAAAACCTGACTAGAAGGAGCTTAGATTAATTGTCTCGTTCAGACCCAGCTCTCCATAGCCCTTCCCAGGGATAAAGGAAATACAGCAGCCACACTGACGGCAATCCCTGGGTTAACGGTAAGCATTAACAACGCGATTCCTCCCGCTTGCAGAACCCATAGCAACCCGTCATTAAGGACACTCAGCAGGAAGATCTAAGCTAAAGAAAGTTCCTTGAAACACTTGCACACGCACATACCAATCAGGCAAGAAAATGTTCTGCAATTTGTTCAAGACGGACTTGAAGACTATTTCAGCGTTCTCATCTCTGAGGAAGGAAGAAACTAATTGCAAAGGATTTTTAAAAGAAAGATTGTAACTAGCCCAAAACAGTAAATGGGTTTTGCTGCTTCTCCTCTGATAAATATTTAATTATCAGATGTAACACAGGGTTTGGGTTTTGTTCTTGCTTGTTTTGATAGGCTTTTGTTTGGTTTTACACATATGTATTTATTTATATTCTGTACTTCCATTGCAACTGACGTCCTTCTGTGGCACCTTCAAGCTGGTATCTCCTATAATTAGACAGAATTGTCTTTTCATAGCACTAATCTGAACCGACTAATGACTCGATGAATATTTAGCTCCTCGGCAAGGCAGACACGGGGCGGGGACGCAGCCGTCGCTGCCCGCCTGGCTCGGAGCCGGCTCCGTGCGCGAGTGAGGGCAGGGAGGAGGGACGCGGCACGTTGGAGGATGCTGAGCTGGTGGCATCCCTGAAGGGCTCGTTTGCTGCTTTGGCCTCTCAACGGCAGCTACCAGCAAGGTATCCTTAATGCATACAGCCAAAGGCAGTGCCTTGGAGGAGCTGCAGGAAAGCGGCTCAAGCAAGCAAGCAGAAAATCCCTTAGAGCAACCGCGAGGAGCCTGGACAGTGCCCTGGCCCAAAGCACTGAGAAGAGCCGGCCAAGCCTTCATCTCATGGTTCCCACCTCCTGGAGCAGCCATCCGAAGAGCAATGCCTCGCTGCAGAGCCTATCTCCCTAGCCACAGCTTTCCAAAGGCCACTTTTCCTGGTTTGTCTTGGTTTCCCCCCTTTGCCTGCTGGTGTAGTCCCACACAGTTCCAAATGTGTTATTTTTTGAAATCTCATCCCAATAATGTAATCGCTTGAAATAATTTATTTACTTAAGGGACTCTTTACTGAAAACTCCAGGCTCTTGACTACTAATATCATACATTTACGTAATTGCGTAATTAGAAATCAAATGACAAATGTTTGTTTAGGCTCCATGTTTCACGCCTGCCTCCAGCTCACCCCGTTCCTCGAGCAGCACCTCGGGCTGTTTCCTGCTGTCCCGTGCGCTGGAGCGCGCGGCCCCGGGCAGTGCCACCCTCCCTCCTGCCCAGTAACCTTGCAAATGCCCACACTTCATTTCTCCCCAGCCTGTACTCGAGGCTGATGAATTATTACTCATGCACAATCTCATTAGAATCTCTGAGAATTTGCACAAATGAAGCACCCCAGGATCTGGCAGAACAATCCTGCTCTGTCTTCCAGGGTCGGCATCGGAGCAGCGCCTTGGCTGATGCTCACCACCATGGACACCCGTGGCTGGCTCGCCATGACTCACCCCTGCTACATCCCACATCCTGCCTGGATCTTGCTTTGTGCAGTGGGATTTTTCCCGGCAGGATTAATAACAACATAGCCTCGTAAATAATGTTCCCCCAGGGGATGCTGTGTTGGTGTCTGGCTATTAACGCTTGGGTGTTTTCCTTCATAATGTTCAACCGCCTTATTTATGATGAATGGGACTCGCTGTCTGAGGAGTAGTTGAACGGCTATTGCTTGGTGCTTCTTAATACATGTTATTAAATCAAAGCGTTTGTGGCTGTTAAAGGCCCCTACATGTCCTTTTAAAGCCAGCTGGGAACGCCTGCTTTTCACTCTCTGGCCGTGAGCAAAGTGTATTCCTGCAAAGGTGACTCTCCTCCCGAGTGTCTGCAGCATCCTGGGTCTTTCCCTCTCTGACTCGCAGAATATTCCCAAACAGCACCGACTCCAGGGGAGCCCGGGTGTGATAAAGCTTCAGCTTCAGCTCCAGGCTCAGCTCTGCTTCCTGCTGCGTAAAGGTCTCTGTATCTGGCATTTGATGGCCTCAGCCTTACAAGTAGCCATAAAAACATAAGGGCAACTACACCTGAAGGTATTGTTTCCCCATCACCTCCCCCGGATACACGCCAGCGCCTCACCGTGTGTTGCCAACCGCTCCAGGCTGGGGAGAAATGATGAGAATCAGTTACGAGCAGTGGTACAGGAGGGAGATTTAAAGGTCTTCTTCTCTTTACTCTTCATTAGAAGCTGCTTTGACAAGCCACCTCGCTTGCACCACTCGGTGCAGCCAAGCTGAGGTTTCAACAGTCGGAAAGCCTTTGGAGATGTGTGACGGTGCGTGGGTCGGCACTGCCCGGGCACCCCTCCGGCACCCGGAGAGGGGAGGAGAGACAGGTCCTGGGTATGTACAAAAAAAATGGGTCCCCGAGGAGCCGTTGGGAGAACTTGAAGCTGCTGGGTGTGTTTGATGTCAGCTTTCATCATTTCACCAATCCCACTGAACCTACATCCATCAGTTGGAGACTTTCAAAGTGCAGAGGAATGAAACTCCCCATTCATAACAGCCCCCAAAATGCCTTTTGGCAGCTTTATTGCCTGTCACATACAGGGAAAGGAGCAGACACAGTTTAAGAACCAGAAAGCGCTTTGGTGATTGCAGTAATAAGCAACCAAAGGTAAGGCGAGGTGAGCTTTGTTTTCGGGGGGGAAGCGAGAGCCACTTGGGCTGCTGGAGCTCCCCAGAGGAGCGCTGGCTTGGATCTCAGGCTGGCTTGGATCTCAGGCTGGCTTGGATCTCCACACCACTGCTGGGAGCCACACACTGCCGACGGAGCCCAGTGAGTAGGAGGAGGTTTGTACCGGCTGGGAAAACCACAGTGGAAATCTCCAGAGCTTGTGCTCCCAGGAGGAGGTGTTAACCCACAAGTACCATATCCCGATCAGCATGGTCTGAACTTTACTGGCAGCCTTCAGGGACAGGGGAAAGGGTCTCTGGGTCTGCCCGGGCATCAGATCCAGCCCCAGAGCTCAGCCTCACCCCGCAGGCACATCCACTTGGCTGCTCCCAGCAGCACAAGGCTACAGACGGGTCCCTTTCCATCCCTCTGAACCAATGGGTCTGCGTCTCATTGCAGCTCCCGAAGCCCATGAGTGGAGGCAGGTCACTCAAGCTTCAGATGTGTGGCTTGGTGTGCAGGCTGTGGGGTGCAGCCCTGCTGCCCCCCCGGGGCTGCCAGCCCCTGGCTCCGGCAGCAGCCAAGTCCCCCTGCCCGGCAGCGGGGCCGTGCCGGCAGATGGGCTCCCAGCGTCCAGATGTTGTCACTGGGAAGTCCTGTCAGGGGTTGCTGGCCAGGGTCTCGTTCTCGCCTGTCAGAGTTGACATCTTCAGCGTATAATTAAATGCCAGGACGCGAGCAGCAGAGCAGGTGCATGCTAATGAGGAGATCAATTTTAATTATGATTTTAATTAAACACCCAATCCGGTAGGAAATATGACAAGCAGGCTAGAAATGCAAAATTTATAGTGGGGAAAAGGAATGGCAAGAGGCAGGGAAGACAGAAACAGGGTGGGGTGTGTGCGCAAGCAGAGCAATGGGGAAACCACTTCATTAAGCCTAAACAGCTAACGAGCAGGGGCGAGGGAGGTCCTGCCCGGGCCCCAGGAGCCCATGGGATTTCTGCCAGGGCAGGCAGCACCTTCCCAGGAACCTTGCTGGAAACAGGACATTGTTATTCATTCTCCAGTCAAGGGTGCATGGGGGAAACCCCTCCAGTCCTTGTTTCCCCTCTGCAAACCCTTCCCTGCTCCCCACAAACCGCCCCAATGCTGATTTATTATTGTGGGGGGGAGCACAAGCTGGGTCTCTACAAGGGTGAGTCACCCTCCCAGTGGGATGCTCTCAGCACAATCAGAAGACAAAAAAAGAAGCATAAAAATTCTTCTTTTTGCCATAATTTGAGGAGAAAAGCTCAAAAAACCACATTTCACATTCTGCTGTTGTTTTTTCCATCTCCCCTTTTTTTTGTAGGCCCTGTACAAACACTGCAGTTGGATCAGCCTGCAAGGAAAGGGCTCAGGCACTGCCTCTGCCGCTGCCTGACCCCCGCCATGGCTGGATGCCAAAGGTGATGCTCCCACTCTGCTTAAAAACAGAAGCGTTGATCCAGACTTGGTGGCAAAACACAGGAGAAGGGAGCATCGGCTGGGACTGCACGCTCCTTTAAACCACAGGGTTTGTGACTGCCTGGCACAAATCGGCTATAAAAGGAATTACCACTAAATGGGGATCTTTGGCAAGAGGCTTTAGAGAGGCCTATGTCGTGGAGGGGCTGTGGGTCTGGGCTGCAGATCAGAAGGAACTCTTGGATCCCTCCGTGCACAGCCCAGTGCATTCGGCTGCTGTGGATTAACTCCTGCATGGACTCAGGCACGCTTCAAAAGAACAAATCCCACCCTGAATTACAGGCTCCCCAGAACAGGAGACCTTCCATTGCTCCCGCCGTGGATAACTTCCACTGCATTACTCATCCAAATCTGCCTCACGAGCTTGTTCCCTCCACGGCGTTTTGAGATGCCTTTAACAGACATACAGGTGAACCACTGAAATCAGATTTTTCTCTTCCTGCCACAGGTAGACACAAGGCAGCTTGTGCCGTGCTGCTCGGGCTCCTGAGCCTGGGGTCTGGTGGGGACAGCCTGAGGCAGCATGTCCCCTGCTCACAGGACAGCGGCCGGTGGCACGGCCCCACGGAGGGATGAGGAGCCCGGGGAGGCTCTGCAGGTCCAAGGCCCTGGGAAAGGACGGGGAGCGGTGAGTTCTGCCGGTGTCACCCAAAACGGATGCTCATAAGCACATTTAACACCAGTCCACATGCCAGGAGTGGGGTTTTAAGCTCACTGGTTCTCTGAACATTACCCCTGGCCCCCTTAGTCTTGCCCTGACTCTGCAGAGATATTGATTTTGCTGTTTTTCACTATTACATATTATAAATTGACTTCAGCAACCTTTTTCCCTAACTAATGAGGCCATTAGCGATGGGGTGTGGGCGGACAGGCGGCTAACCCCAGCTCAATCAAACGAGGGGCTCTGTCTGCACACAGAGACGGCGAGGGAGGTGCAGGTCCCTGCAGAAAAGCAACACATCCCGGACCTGCTGCCTCCTAATCCACCCACCATGGGGGGCCGGCCCCGGGAGCGGCTGCCACAGGGTCCCCATCCCCTGGAGGGTTGCTACAGGGACCCTGGGGCGAGGGCAGTGGGTACCAGCATGAGGACACGGACAGCCAGCAAGCCAGGGCAGAACCCAGCAGGCTCCCTGGGCAAACTGGGAATTGGCACTGGGAGATGTGCTTCTCACCAGCGTGGGGTTCGGCCCTTGGCCTCACCGCTTTGAATGAAGGGGAATGATGGGGCTGTGAATGGAGCCCTTTGGTTGCTCCCCACTTTCTGTGAAAGAAGGAGGCTCAAAGGAGAAAAGCTGGTGTCCTTCTGCAGCCCCCCCGCCGGGCCAGGATTTTATTTGCTGGCTGGAAGTTTGCTTTGTGGATTTGTCCTTCCCATTTAATTAGCTGCTTCGAGAGCTCCAGCAGAAACCCAAAAGCCCTGGCCTGTGTTTTTTTTTATATAGCACGAGATCCTTCCTTCGTTTTTACCTTTCACCCTTTGGAAATGTCAGAGCAGCAGGGAATCCGCGCCGCTTTGTTGCCTGGACTGTTTTAATAACTTTATGGCTCACAGTCCTCGGGTGGCCCCCGCTGCCCACTCCCCTGGAAGAGGAGAGCGCAGGGAGATAACAGCCCAGCTGATGTACCGAGGCCGCCAACAAGAGCCTGGCGAGCATCTTTAACCCCGGGCAGCGGCGGGGTCATTCCATTTAGGCAGGATGGTATTTTCTGCCACCCGAGCGGCAGAGTCCCGCGCACTTTCACACAGCGGCCCAGTAAATCATTCTGGCCAGATAAAAATGAAAAAGATGGTTAGTTACTTATCTGGGGCTCAATTTAAAAGGCGGCGGCTGGGGAGGGGGAGGCTGTGGGAGCGGGGGCACCTCAGCTCACCTCCGGGAACGGGTGGTTGTTAGAGCTGAGGCACCTCTGGCTGCAGGAAGCAATTTGTCTCCGGAGGCTGACAGGGGCTCCTTTCTTCTCCACTTACTCCTTGCTCAGAAATAAAAGGGGCATCCGCTCACATGAAAAGCAGGGAAGGCTCCAGGTTTCTCTTGTAAGGTCTCTCCCAAGCTGGCACGGATGGGCAATTTGTACAAATGACAATTCCCCGGGAGGGAAAAAAGAAGAAGAAGAAGAAAGGCCCACCCCAGCTTCCAATTTGTGCCTCATCAGTCTGCTCCAACTCCTCTTCTCCCCCACTTTCAACCTCATTTGTGATGCTCTGGCTCTAGTCCCTGGCTCCCCCTTGGCTGGCGGCTCTCAGAACCTGCCAGCCCTTCTTCCCTGGCAAGGGCTGGAGCCACAAGGCTGAGCAGAGCTGCCCGAGGCCGATGGGCTGTTCTGCATCATGCCGAGGCCTTGCTCCTTCCCGGCCTTCCATCCAGCAGCATCCACTCGGAGCTGGCTCCTGGTCCAGCCCCAGCATCGGCACTTGGCTGGACAGGGACACACAGACCAACTCATCCAAGTTACCTCTCGAAGTGGATCAGTCAAACC
This sequence comes from Coracias cyanogaster, assembly GCA_033124195.1. Lineage (NCBI taxonomy): Eukaryota > Metazoa > Chordata > Aves > Coraciiformes > Coraciidae > Coracias > Coracias cyanogaster. Next base: position 55,696 of record JAVSBS010018176.1, on the reverse strand, counting down.
TTTGCAGACTCCTTGGTGGGTGTTTTTATGCAGTATTAGAGTGCTTCTAATTCGATTTATCTTAATTCACTTACAATTTGCTTATAATTAAACTACAGTGAACCAAGGGATCTGATTTACCCAGCGCACAGAAATCTGATGAGGATTGTGAATCAGCCATCTCAGTTCACTGCACAGAGTATTAATATAAATTGAAATCAATGGTGTTTTACATTAATGCTTTTTTGAATGTCCCTATACGTGTGTGTCTGGGAGAGAGCACCAAAGGCAGCTGTCTTTGAGGAAAACCACCATTTCCTGGGCTTTGTGCTTGTTCATGGCACCCAGGATCAGCTCCTGGGCTTCCCATCCTTTCTCCCTGTTCCCTTACATCTTCCCAGAAAAAGGATCTCCTCATTTTCAGGCAGCTGGCTGAAGAGGGGGTGCAGCATCCCATCCCATCCCATCCCATCCCATCCCATCCCATCCCATCCCATCCCTCATGTGGAGGGGCTGTGCCTGCCAGCCCCCCTGGATGCAAATACTGGCTTTGATTCATAAAGCGACCCGGATAATTGGACAAAAGGGTTGAGCTGAGGATTTATTCCCCCCCCAAGTCTCTCCTAATGGCCCCAGCACCTGACAAAAAGGGGTCATTATCACAAGATAATGGACCTTGTCAACATTAAGCTCTCTTAGGACGAAATTCAACACACTCAATTATCTCCTAATCAGGGCCATTTTGTCAGAGGTTATTGCCCTAAGGGATCAATTAGATTATATATACGTCATTACTATTTTATGGAAAAATCATTCACAGGAAAGTGTTAAATACCTTGAAAAATTCCTTCCCCCCCACCCCTGGGAAATGACTTGCAGGTGGTGGGTCTGGCCCTGGCAGGGCAGCTCCCCAGGGAGGGCAGCGGCAGCCCTGCCTGGCACTGCTGCCCACCCTGCCTGGCACTGCCCAGACACCCTGTCCAGCTCCAGGGGCATGTGCCCATCCCTGTCCCACCATTGCCAGCTGCAGCTGAAGCACATCCCACGCCAGGCCCTTGGCAGGATGCTCATCCCTGGTCCAGGAAGAACATCTCCATTCCACAGCCTCATCCTGACTCAACGTGCAGGTTGGTGGTACCTGAGCATGCCAAGGTGCTCATCCCTCTCCCAAAAATGTGTTCCCTACCCGCACGCAGAGGTGATGAGCACCACAGCCAGAGCTGACACATCTCGCCAGCTTCATCCATGTGTTGAAACCCCAGTGCTGCCTGCAGACTGGAGCCCCAGAAAGTATGTGAGTGTTGGAGCTGCTCTCACGAACCCATAACCTGTAGGCTCCGTGTACGTGTGCTCTGAAGTTATTTTTGTGCTCTGAGTTATATTTAACTCAAGCCATAATAGTTTGCACTTAGAAACCTGTCTGTTTTATTAAGTAAGGCATTTGGATACTTGCGAGTAGAGCTGGTTGGAAAACGGAGCTGCAGAAAATTGCAAAGTGATTTATTTTCATTACCCTTTCTTTCCAGGAAAAAAAAAAAAATTGTTCCCTGCCACCTGGCTGTTTACCCCCTTCAACCAGGACGTCTCTTCTGGCCTGGGAGTTGGTGGAGGCAAAGGTGCTGCTCATGGCCTGTGGGTCTATCACCCACTGCGGACCCCTGACAATAACTGGAATGATTGTACAGAGTGCCAAACATCCTTAACATCCACAGAGCTCAGCTCTTGAGCTACAGCCATTGAAGTGAAAGCCGTTGGGAGGCTTTATCCAAATGTTTCTTTGGTGGGCTCATGCTGTTGCCATTCTCTCAGGTGCATTTTTTTGTGCTGGCAAAAAACACAATGGAAAGGGTGAACTTACTAGAGGAAAAATGTGTACAAAAAGCTATAACGCTACAAAATGTTGTGATAATCCTGCATCTTCTGAGGTTTCCATGTGTAACTAAAGAGCCTGGCTTTGCTCACTGTGATGGACCTGTCAGAAGCGCTCCCGAGAGCAGTAAAGCTCCTTGCAAGCCAGCGATGCGGGTAAGGCTGTGAGGTCTTTGAGATGCTTTTGCGGCTCCGCGGCACGTCCCGGCACAGAGCCTTTTCTGGGGTGGGAGGTGCGCAGGAGCCCCCCTGCAGCGCTCCGAGTCTCCCTTCCCTGCAGCCGATGCGCAAGGCAAGTGTTTCACAGTAATGGGGATTGACATATGGTAGGGGTTTTTATAAAAAAAATCGTTCTCCTCGTTCCCTAGGCAGTTTTGATGTGAATATTAATATTAACATAATTTCATGATGATTAGAGAACACAATTAGGGGCTATTAATAATGACACAAATAACGACATTTAAGGCCTCATTTTCATGTGACTAATACTCTGTCTGGTGGTATTTAAACAGCCCTGTCTAGCACAATTACTGCGGAGCCAAGGTGCAATCGCGTAATCGCAGTATCAATCACGCAGCTCCCTGCCAGCGCCTGCCCCCTGCAAAGGGAACGGGCAGCGCGGGGGCTCCGGCACCCGGAGGGGAGCTGGAGGGAAGGGGCTGCAGCGAGCGGGAATGCCGGTGTGGAAAGGTCTGGAGAAACTCTGGCAGTGCCACGGAGCCAGTGAGGAGGTGGCCAGCTCAGTGCATCGATACCTGTCTTCGTCAACCTCTCTTCCCAAGAGCGCAGCCAGAATACAAGTGGCCTGGAAGCTGGTGGCAGGTCACCACTGGGATGGCCAGGAGGAATTACAGGGCAGTGCTGAGGGTGGACGGAGCGATGGGGATGCTCCAAGGAGGGGCTGGGTGGCTGCTTTCCTGCCCGAGGAGCTGGCTCCTCTTTGCAGGACACCCTCCAGCCAACCCCTCGTCTCCTTCTGCCTGGGCCTCCTCAGCCATGGGGGTCCAGGAGGAAAAAGGTGCCCTAATATTAGCAGAGCACTGTCCCAGTGAGCAGCTGCTCTTCTGCAGGCTCTTCGGAGGCCAGCTCCCACGCCCCCCGGTAAAAGCAGCTTAATGGGGCTGCTCCAGCTTAACTCCGCTGAAGTCGGGCATTGAAAACGCCCCATTTCTTTTACAATACACTCACTGCCAAGCTCAGCCCTTGAAAGTGGCCGTGCTGTGCTAATGTGACTTAATGGAAACCTCTGAATCAATTTTTTCGCTCCCCGAAGAAAATCCCCCTGGTTTATGCAGCAAAAGCTGTAATACTGAAAATGGCTTCAGATTTGTGTGAAAAAAAAAAGAAGAAAGGCACATTGTAGTTCTACAAAAAGGGGGTCAAGTGAAACTTTGCTGGGGAAGTGCCGGGTACCTGCGTGTCACCCCCGGGGGGTGCGGGGCTGTGCTGTGGCTGTGGGGCTCTGCAGGGCTGGGGCATGGCTGGATGGAGGGGCAGCAGGATGGGCACTTTCTTCATATTCTTAAGACAAACAGATCTGGGCCATTCTGCATTTCAATGTACATATGCAAACACCTCAATAAAGTTCTGCCCATTCCAACTTAACGAGGTTTAATTTGGTTGCACCATTGGGCACCCATTCAGCACGCAGAGCCTGGTGCCTGCAGGTCCTGTGCCAAGGGAAGGCTCCCAGGGATGGCCTGGGCAGGAGATCACAAGGGGAAGGACTTGGCAGGGAGGGCTTGCAGAGCTCTTGCATTTGCACCTCAAGATTTCCAGAGATTCATGCTTCACCCACTCCGAAGGTGCTGCTGGAGCCAGGGGGTGCTTGGGCAAGAGGATGGGGATGATGCTTCCCAGGAAGGGCATGATGCTTCCCAGGAGAGCCACCTGGAGCCAGCACTGGCAAAGCAGGCGGAGGAGCATCCTGGAGACAGGCAGCTCCTGAGGGGCTCCTGAGACCTCCTCTGCAAACCCTGCCACCTCCAACGCCCCCAGAGGCCACCTGCCTGCCCCCAGCAAGGGCAGGGATGTTGGCGGGAGGGGCCAAGGCTCCGCACCAGGCAGGAAAAGCTACTGAACAAGTTATTAACCTTTCATCAAGCAATGCAGAAGGCGACAGAGGTAGCACTAAAATTTAACGAGCCAGTCTTGTTGGCTTCCCAGAAGAGCCACTTGACAGTAAAAGCGCGGCTCCAGGAAGGTGCTGGACTTCCAGAGAGTATCCACAACCCTCCTCGCTCTCTGTTCTCCAGAAGGAGCAAGCGTGAAGCAGTTCATTAGGGCTGGTTAGTGAGGGTTTGGTTCCCTCTTCCTCCTCCCACAGGCCAGAGTTTTTTTCTTTCTTTCACTTTCTCATCCTACCACAATTTATTTATTCCAGAATTTTTTTCTCTTTCTTCAGAACACAGAAGCAGAAAGGCCTCGTGGTCCAGCATACACACAGACCCCCGCTGAGGAACGGGGATGGGACACTGATTGAGCAGCAGACTTCCAGCTCCCTTGCACCCAGAAACCCCTCATGTGGTCCCAGCACTGAACCTTTCTTTACTGAGCAGGTTCCTCTTTATGGCAGAGCTGTGGCTCAGGGCTGCTGGGCATTCTCTTGCCAGGGCATTTCCTTCTCCCCAAAAGCAAGCTGGGATCCCACAGGAGCATTGCAGAGCCCAGCACTTCCCAGCACAACCCACCCAGAAGCAGCATGCGGAGTCTGGACAGGCGAGAAGGACAAACCAAAACCAAGGGTGGTTTTTTCAGCTGAGAAGATGCTCCCCCCCAGCCCCAGTTTAGGATGCAGGCAGCATCGCATCCAGAACTGCACAGCTGCATGGAGCAATTCAAAAATTGTCTTGTTGGACTACAATGTGCCAATTTTTCACATTTACAGCCATTTTCAGTATTACAGCTTGTGGCACCGGAGCCAGGAGGCTTTTCTTCAGGGAGCAGGAATCAATGCGGAGGTGACCATTACCGCACGCTGCCGCAGCACGGCCTCTCCTCCGGCTGCTGTGGGGTGGGAGGCTGCTCAGAAAGGGAAACAGGAGGCTTGAGGACCAGATTTCCTTGGACCTCGGCACAGTGGGGTGGTACCTGGTGACTGCAGGGAATGGGAGCAGGAACACGCTGGTCAGAGAGCCCTGTCTAGACCAGGGGGTTGGCGGCAGTTCCTTCACCGCTTCAGCACGCCTGGGTGAGCTCCAGGCTTGGGAAAGTCAATTAGTCCTTGGGCTGGAGCCAGGGCCCCGGCACCAAAACACCGCTAATTGTGGGACTGATTGCAGGGACAGCTCAGGGGGTGACATTGGGGTGGGGTCCCAGGAGGCACATGCAGCGATGGTGGCTCAGAGCTCTGCGGACTCTGCTCAGGTTTGGCCAGGGCGTCTGGGCTCGGCCGCGCACCCCTCGCAGCTCTGGCGCAGGGTTATTTATGGGCTAGGAAAATGCCGTTCACCATAAGGCGGGCTTTCCCAAAAATCCCCTAGGAAAGCATTTCCAGGCAGTACCTGGCCCAGCTTGGAGCTGCTGTCGTTACCAGCAACTCCCACCCCAGCTAATAACTGCGTCTGGCAGAAAAACACCTTGGCCGTGCCTTTCCCTGCCAACTCTTCTGCCGTGGTGGGGTTTTATCCACTCCCCTCCCCAGCTGCTCCCGTCCCCTCTCCCACAGCATCCCTTCGCCTGCATTATTAATTATTTAGTAAGCATTCATTTTTATTTGCAACTTTATTATCATTATTCCTCCAAACAAACGAGCTTTGCTGCTGCTGCTGCTTCTGCAGCACAGCTTTGTGATGGGCTGGGGCCAGGTGGGCTGATGGCAAGGGCCTGCAGCTGTGGGGCTGCGGGAGGGGCTATATAAGGGCTGCCCAGGGGGCTTAGGGTCCTTTTCCTGGAGATGAGGCTGCAGTAGGGTCCCACAGAGCCCTGGTGAGTGTGGGGACCGGGGGTGCCAGGGCAGCTGGGCTGGGAGGAGGGGGGTTTGTATCGCTAAGTGCTGACAGGACGTGGCTGTCAACACAATGTTCCGCCTTGATGAGCCTTCATCTATGAAGATATTTAATGAATTAGTTAATTAATGAGTGGAGTTTGATTGATGGATCATGGGGAGTTCTCAGCAGGGTGAGCCTGACCCTGGGATATTGCTGCTGTTGCTTAAATGCATCCCCTCGCTGGTCCGAGGCACTCTGTGTTCTGGCAATTTGCATGCATTAAATGTAGCTCCTTAATAGGATGTAATGTTAGCAAAAAGCCAAAAGCATAGCAGCTGTAACTTAAAAGACAGCCCCATTACTGCAAGCCTTATAATTAGGGTAAGAGGGAGACTTGTGCTGCCATATGTTAAACTCTTTTGAGGTTAATAGCTCTGTAAGATTTTGCAATTTAAAAAAATTAGTCTTGAGGAATGATGACAAGGCTCGTCAATGAGACAGTTCAGACAGGGGGCTGGGGATGCTCTGCCAGGCCCAGGAGACAATGATGCTCACAGGCATCCTGGGCCCTGGGTCGCCGCTGTCCTGCCCTCCTCTTGCCCAGCCTTTCGGTAAAAATCGTTATTTCTGTCCTCTGTTGCCCTCTGTGCTGCCCCAGCTGCACCCTGAGCTGCTCGTGGTACCAGCAGCAGACAACGTGTCTGAGCAGCCCTTCTCCCTGCCCTGCCCTCTGGAAGCCAGCTTGGTTAACCTACAAGCAGAAGCTGATGCCTCCAGGTCCCTGGCCCAGTGCTGGGCTGATGTGCTGGAGTAGGAGAAAATAACCCTTGTGCAACCCTTGTTTCTGAAAGCCCTTTTCTCATGGAATGGCTGCAAAGTGTCCTCTGCTCTCAAACCCTCTATGCACAAGGTCTGGAGAGCGTCCAGGGTGGGCCCCTGCTCCCAGTGCTGGTTGTAGTTTGTGGTTGGGAGCCTGCTGGGGTCTCGGTGGGCTGGGTTTGTGCCCAGCCCTGGCAGGGAGGATGTTCCCCGGGGGTGTTGTCTTGGTGGGGGGGCTCAGCAACAGCTCTTGGGTTTGCCCTTTGTGGCTGCTGCTGCTCTTCTGCTTTGCCTCTGTCATGTAGCCAAATTATTCTCCCTTCTGAGCCTCAATTTCCTCATCCATAAAACTGAGACTAAAAATGTACTTGTTAAGGGTGTCACAGGGCCTCCTGAGTCTACAAGGGCTTTGAAGTCCTCTTGTTAAAAGTACCGTGGAAGTGCAAGTCATTTATTATGATGGGGACGTGAGACGGGTGGCTATCAGGCAGGAGCTGGGCTCCTCAGCGGATCTGCTGTGTCTCAATGAGCTGGACCTCTGGGGATGCTGGAGGTTTGTGTCCTTAATGCTGCAGCCCAGGTGGGGATTATCTGGGCACTGGCTTGTTTCCTCCTGTTGCCAAAGGATGGGGGAAATAGTCCTTATAAGTAGCCAGGAGGAGAAAATGGGATTAGTGGGTTTGGGGAAGGTGTAGTGGGTGTGAGGTGAGGATGGGTGCTGGTGCTGCGATCTGGTCAGCCACACTCCTAAACATTCATGGTCACAACCACAATAGTGGGAGTTTTTAAGGTCATCCTGAAATCACTTTAATAGTTTCCTTCCTGCCCCTGCCCCCCTTATTGCAATGTTTAATTGCTTTCTTATTTAAATGCATCAAGATTTCCTGATATGCCAGCCCATTTGGCACATTGTTCTCTTCAGGGAAGCCAGAGGAATTGAAAAGAGAAAATTATCTTGAAACTCCAGGTTATTGGGAAGGGGAAGATACATGATTGTTAAATCCTTTCCATCAGAGCTGGAGTATCATGAAGTTTGGGGACTATTCTGATATTTAATTGGGTTTCAGCTTTGCAAGTCCATGTCTTGCTCTTCAGCTGCTTGGAGAGCGGCCTCAGCTCTCTGGGCTGCTCAGTTGCTCCCACTGCTTCTGGGGTAGCTCTTGTGTGTTTTCTGAGGAGTCGGTGCCATGGCCATGGATTTGTACTTGGGAGATGCTCCAGGGCCATGTAGACCAAAGTGGCTGGACACATCGGGCAGGGGTTGGTCCAATTGTGTGGTACTTGCATGACGGAGCCCAGGTCTGTTGTGTTGTAGCAGCACCTCTGAGCCCAGCAGCGGGCAGATACCGGACCCAGCAGCCTGCCCTTGGAAGCCAGCTGCAGGCTGCCTTTTTCCTTTCCCATCGCGTGCTGCAATGTCAAAGGCAAAATCACCATCTTCAGATCAATAGCAAAGCCATTAAAGCGCATCTTCAATTTCTGTGCGTGCTGCTGCTCTGTTCATCACTGCATCGGCAACCGTTTTATAACAAGTTCATTTCTTCTTGTCGCGGGAGATACTTCACTGCCCTGTCCCCTCTTCCACAGGCTGCCCGTGAGAGGGCTGAGGGAGAAGAGGGGTGAGACTTTTGCAGCAGGGCAGCTGCATGGCTGCTGGCTTCCTCCGTGAAGGAGGAGCTGCCAGCCTGCAGCTCGCTCGCGCCTCAGCGCAGAGCTGCACGCAGGGCAGGAGCAGAGCCAAAGCATGAATAACTTGCTTAGGCTCCTTTTGCTCAGGGGGACTTACACATTTGCAAGCACATTCTAAAGCATGACTCTCCTATGCAGGAGCATGCAAAGCCCTTGCTGCACTCTTTGACGTACCTCTGGGGATCTGCCCAGCCTGTCATGCTTCCAGGGAGCAAGCTGGATTGGCGGGTCCCAGGTTCTGCAGCCCTGGATCCCTTTACAACCGTGCCCTGTGCCACGCTTGTAATTTGCAAAGCATGTGCTTGGTGCCTGGGCAGGGACTGACGCTGTACAACGTGCTCAAGGAATTGCTGGATTTGGTGCTGGGATGCTTTTTAGTGCAGTGTTGAGAGCTGTGACTAGCTGTGGACCTCCTCCATCATCTGTCTGTGGTCTGTATGGAGTGGGCAGGTGAGGGGGCTTTGGTCCTGCTCCCCCCTTGTCTGCCCTTGCTGGGAACAGCAGATTTGGGGTGCAAGGTACCCACTGCTGCTGATGCTGACACATGGGCTGTGTCCCTGCTGCTGGGGTCTGGTTTAACAGTCAGTCACGAGTGGGGATACGGGTCTTAACCTGCCCCAGCTCTGACGGATGGGAAAACTCACTTTGGGAGCCTGGGACTTGCAGCCGACGCAGCGAGGGGCTGACGGTGTGTGATGAGTGAGGACAGTGAGTGTAGCAGGAGGAAACAAAACGGAAATCCATCTTCTGGCGCTGGTTAAATAACGATGGTGCTGTTCAGACAGCAAAGAAATATTCTTTGGATAGCATGACAGAAAACCATACAGATGCTGTCAAACATGTCCTTAGCTCCTCTGAGCACATCGTTGATCTCGTTGCACTGCGAGGTGAGACAAATAACCTCTGTGGCTAGTGCGAGTCCAGTATCCTCCGTCTCTCCCAGTGCGATGGCTGGTGCTGAAGCAACAGGGGTTTGCAGAGCTCCTGCTGGGGATCAGGAACGGGCCAGGGCAGAAGGGCCCCGAGCAGCTGCCGAGGCCCTGAGCTCTCGTTGTGGAGATGAGCATTGCCATCCCAGCTGTCCCATCGCCCTGTGACCTGCCACAGGCTCCTTCATCCCCCGAATGCTCCTCTCCTAGCGGATGATGGTGGCACTTGGCTCAGCTGCTCTGAGGGACAGCAGTGCAGGGCAGGGCTGTGCTGGCCCTTCCCTCTGCATGCAGGGGGGTGCTGAGCTGTGGGGGGTTTCCCAGCTGTTGATAACTCTCGCTGGCTGTTTTTCCTCTGTTCCCCCAACTGGCAGCGTCCTGGTGTTGCTGAATGTTGAGGAGGTGTAAATCCTGGTCTGACCTCAAATTTCCTCGGATATGCTGTTCTGAGCAGCGGTTTCGCTCTCAATTCCCGCAGCCAGCTGGCGGGGGGGGGGGTGAATAATGCTTTATGCTATTTTATACCTCTTTGCACTGGAGGGTTTCCAAGCCCTTTGCAAATATTAATAAGGTGGCAGGTGAGGATTAGTGTTCCAGTTTGACAGACACCAGCCCAAAGCTGTGCAGAAGAGCATCCAGGCTTGTGCAGCGTGAGGGACAGGATTAGGGCTCTGCAGCCCTGCTCCCCACACCTCTGACTGGGCAGCGAGGTCCTGCTCTGTCTGCACTGTGGTTTTGGGGAGCGTGCTGCGTGGTGGTTGGCCTGCATGCAGGGGTCAGGAGCTGCTCCTCCCCGGCACTCTGGGCTGTCCTGGAGGACAGCGATGGCCCAGCCATCAGCTGGCAGGCAAGCTGATCATCCTAGATACCTCCTGCAAAGCATCGGAACCACGAATCCTAAATACAGACCAGTCTGTCATCTTGTGTTCCACGAGGTTTTGTTTCACTTTTTAAATTATTTAATTGATGAGCCCTTTCTTTTTATACATCCATGTTAAGCTGGTTTCCACAGTAACAAGCAAACCTGGAACCCAAAGCTTGGAGCCCTATCTGAGTAAATAATGCCAAAACCAATCGTGGAATATTTAATTAAATTCACTGTCATGCCCCTTTGTCTTTATTTTCCATGGATCTTCTGTAAACAGATTTCATGGAAACATGGACTTTAAAGGAAATAGCAGAGGACACCCTTCAGGGGAGATGCTTGGAAGCAGGCACAGAACCCCTCGGCTCTGCTGACAACACCATTGCTGGGCAGAGCAGCTCCTTTGTGTCTTGTAAAGTGCCCGTCAGTAAATGCATCCTACCATGATACTGCTGACTCTGTTTGTGACCCTCAATAACCCCGGACTCCTTCTGCAGTCTTGTTTTTTGAGCAAGACCTTAAAAGTTCATTGGCTTCCTCAGATTTTCAGATGTCATTTCCAGTTTCAGGATCACTATCAGTCTTAAACTTCTCCTCCCATGTACTGTCACGCCTAGCACAGTGTCGTCTGCAGATATCATCATTCTTTCTATTCCATCTTTTGGGTCATGAATGGAAACACTGAGCAGTGCTAGACCTTGGACCCCAGCAGTGTCCACAGCAACACATCCTTTGGGTTTGACAGCAGGCTGTTAAGAAGGATTCTTTGCACGCCGTAATTTAGCCTGTGGCATAAATGCATTCCCTGGTAAGCGTCTGAATGATCTGCTGCTGTACCTAGAGCTTCATTCCACAAAGCCCTTCCTCCTGGTGGTCAGCCCCACGCAGGTGTCCCACAGGAGCTGCACAGCTTACAGAAGGCTGGGGCACCTCGTGGGGTGGCTCCCACTGAGGAACATCTCTGTGAGACTCTTGGTCATCTGGGGTGGTCTGGTCTAGGGGGGCTTTCTGATGCTAGTCCCATGCTGTTAACTTGATTCACCAGAATGTACCTTGAAGTCATGCTGAACAAATCAGAGCATCATCACCACAAGCATTAGCCACAGCAGTTAAAGCCACGGGGAATTCCTCCCCACTAAATAAATCCTCTGCTGCACAGAAAAGGAGGATGGCAAGACCTGTACATTTGGAGTGGGAGGCTCAAAGTGCCTGGTGTGTTCTGTCCCAGATTTACCTGCCCGTGCACAGGTCAGTGGATGCTGTTGCAGATAGGATGCCAGGACAAAGGACAGTGGTTTCATTGGCTTGCTTGGAGATGAGATTTCAAGGATGCTGTTGTAAAATCTGGCCCAAACTCTCCAAAGTTGATTAGTACTAGTTCCTGCCCTCCAAGCTATGATTCACAGCCAGCTGAAAGAACATGGCTTGTTCTGCCCCTGCCCCCAAAATCGAAAGAATTGCAGGGATTTATTTTTAGAGAACCCCAAATCAGCTTTTCTGGACAGAGCAGAAGCAAAGTTTGGGGATGAGGGAGCACAGCACCAGGCACCCAGTGCCTTGAAATAAAGTTGGGTGAATGGGGAGGTCATTTCAAAAGTATTGAGCCAAGAATCTATTTCCAGACTGTCTGGGGACAGGTTTTCACCTTCTCTTCCCCCTGCACTGATGCTGCTGCATGGAGCAGGAGGTTTGGCACTGGCAGGACTGTCACCTCGCAGCAATTATCCTGGTTAACCTGAAGGCAGATCAATTATCCCTTCTGACAAGGAATTTAATATTAATACCCAGTTGTGTTGGTTTACTTACAATAGCTCTTTGGTACTTTTCCATGGTATCACAACACATCTTAATCAGATGGTGAGTGGGCTTAATTAGCCGAAGTATAGGTTTTATTTTTTATTTCTATGACTACTTAATCTAATGGAAACACATTATCTGCTCAGAGGTCTGCAGTTTTCCATTTGTAATTATTGCTGCTCTTAATTGATGGTGCATCAGGGGTTGTGGCTGCAATATGGGAGTTGAAATATGTCGCCTTTGCCGAGTGCAGCTCCTAATCTGGTCCTGCGAAAGTGCCCGTGGCCCCGTGTGCCGAAGCAGATGGACGCCCGCATTTGAGTCGCTGGATACCTGGCTTCTGTCAGGGGAAGGAGGAAATTCTTTGGAGCAGTGGAGGATCTGGCGTCTGTGGTGCGGGAGCTACGTACTGTGAAGTTTGCCGTGTCGTTTGGTGGTGGAGTTCAGAGAATTAAAATGCCTGGATATAGTAGCTGGAAGCTGTTCAGGTAATGGAAGCAAAACAGCTTATAAATTTCCAAAACGAGGCCTGGCATTTATGACTAAAACCTTGCGTTTCAGGACATGCAGATGGTTAGGCAGGAACAGCTTGGAGGGACGGGCTAATACGAGATTATTAATTGTAGTGATTTTTGCACCTTCTCCCAAACAAGGGCTCCGGGCGGCTGGTGCAATAGGCGGCGGTTTGATGTGGGCAGCATGATGGGTCTGGGGGGCTTGGTGCTGGAGAGCCAAGTTAGCTGGTCTGTGTGCTTTTCATGGACAGATCTTGCAAGGTTCCATGGCTTGGCCTCTTGCATCTTCCTCGGGGAGAAGAAACCAGCTGCGTTGGCTGCTGGGGCTGGCAGCGGCTGTGTGGCCCGTTCCCCAAGAGCAGCCAGCAGGCACTAACTGGGTGTGATGTTTGAGACATACAGAAACACAGATATATATTTTTAGCTGTATTTCACAAGCCAGAGCGTCTTCAGGAGGCTTTTCGGGTGTTGCCTTTTCCAGCTTCTGCCAGCAGAGGGAATATGTGTGAATGTGCCAAGTGCTCTTCTCTGTTTGCTTCTATGAAGAGGACCCAGCCTAGATGGAGGGTGGGCAGGCACCCAGCACCCCGGTGTGAGCTCCTGGGGCGGGCAGACATTCACCCTGAGGTTGTGGACACCTCGTGGGCCACACCAGCCTGTGCTCAGGACCTTGGCACAGGCAGGCAGCTCGTTGTACAAAATTATTGGCACGGATTCCCCTGTGCACCACGTACTTCGGTGACAGGGCGAAGCCAAAGCCTCTTCCCCAGCCTCTCACAGGGTGACTGATCAGATAATATTCTCTAAGCAAATGCACAAATAACATGAATTGGGGTTGGCACTGAGCAGTGAGGTGTAAAAAAGGCAAGTTGAGGTGTTCTAAGAAAATGCCAGAGCCTCTAAGATGTGATTGCTTGTCGGAAAGCCGTGCCCACGGCGCAGGCGCGGCTGGCGAGGCGTCAGCCCTGGGGAGCAGGAGGTGAGCGTGGGGAGAAAGCTCTCGAGCCAGCTCTGGAGATGGAGTTCACAGATTCCCTGTGTCATCCTGAGCTTGTTTCATCTCCTTTGGCTAGGATTCCTCCTCCTTAGCAGGGGGGGACCAGAAAGCAGAGTTCAGCACAGACACAGTTTTCCAGTTACAGGTGTGATTCTGCTGAATGTTGCTCTGCCCGTGGCAGCCTCTGTGTGTGTGTAGCTTTGGGTCCGGGACACATCCTGGTTCCTCCGAGCCCTGGCTCAGTGGGTGCTGCCATGCCTTCGTTCCCGAGCGAGGCTGTCTGGAGAGAGGCAGACAATATCTGAGATGGCAGCCTTGCGTTTCTGCTCCATTTCCCTCCAGCCTCTGCCTCCTCCCTCTTCTCCTGTAACATTCATTAGCTGCAGAGAGGCAAGGCTGAAGCAGAGGCCATTGCAACCCCTGAGTAACCTCACAGCCAAAGCCTTCACACCCCACCATCTCCTCTCCATGTAGTAACAAGTCCTTACCCCCGTGCCCAGCCACTCCATGTAACACCGGTGCTACTGGCAGAATCAACATCTGTCTCCTCTATGGGGCCTGTTTACATGGGGAAACCTCTGGGGGAAGCTCTGGCTGGTTAAAAATAAAAGCAAGGTTTGAGAGACCTGGGAATGCCGTGCTATTTGTAAATGGCACACTTCACAGTTAACAGATGAGCTGCTGGCAGCCCTCCTGGTGTCAGGGCCGCCAGAATGGCTGTTCCTGGAAGCAGCCATGTTAGGTGGGCACCCCTCGGGTGTGGAACACTGGGATGCTTTGGGGCAGCCTCCTGTTCCACCGACGTAGGTACAGACCCAGGAGTGTCCCACTGCTCAGATATGTGACTGGGTTGGACTGCTGCTCCCCAGGGCATGTTTGGAAAGCCAGCATGTGCAGCCTGTGAAGCTGGTCCAGCTCTCTGTGAAGGAACTATCATCGCTAGACCTTTCATGCTCACTTTGCTACTGAGCTCACATCCCCACTCCTGTCTCTCTTCTCCTCCTGCTCTTCCCTGCCTAGCAGAAGAAAGGGCCCTTCAATGCGAGGGGCCACGGAGGAGGTCAGAGCTGAGGGTTGGCAGGTTTAGATCTATCGTGGAGAAAGGGGGGGAGCGGGATGGCTGGCAGCGTGAGGCCACGACAAATGAGACCCGGGAGCAGTGCCAGATGAGGGGCATGGGCAGGCACAAAGCATCGTGACCCTTGTGAAGGGTCATGCTCCAGGATGAGGAGAATCCATTTCAAACCCCCCTGTTCTCTGCAACTGGTTTGACTGGTTAGTGCAGCTGGATCAGCTGTAAGGGTTTGGCAGAAGGGCTTTTGATGTGATGCACCTTGTTCCTGAGGTGCTGGTGAGGTTTCAGGTGAGCAGCTGGAAAGCTGCTGTTCTTTCCATCCCCTCTTGAACCCTGCTGGTGCTTTCCTCACATGTCTTTACTGCTGCTTGAGCACAATGCCAGGACAGCAGCTAAAATACTCTTGCAGATAAGGATGTGAAGGAGTTATCTGGAAGCCTGCAGATACTGGATGTGAGGGGGGAAGGTCACTGAGAAGAGGGAAGTGGCAGAGATGGAGATTAGGTGATTTGGAGATGGCTTGAGGGATTTAGCAGAGAGGCGAAGCTCCTGCAGAGCATCAATGGGCAGTAGCACCTCTGATGGATTACAGGAGCCTTGTTCAGATACTTTCTGTGCTGCTGCAAATGCCAGCAGGGGAGAGACGGGGAAATCTTGCATGGAGCGGAGGCTGCAGAGCTGCAGATCATGGCATCCCCTGTTATTTCCCTCCCCACCCTGGAAGCTCTCATGCAGGCAGAATCCCAGCAGCTGCCTCGGCAGGTGCTGTGCCCGCCTGCCAGCTCAGCGCGGTGAATCTCTGGGGCAGAATCGTGGCCACAGGAGGCAGGCCAGGGATGAAAGGCCTTTTTTGCATCTAGGAGCTCATGGTGGGATGCTCTTCCTACGGCAGGGAAATCCCAGAGCCTCCATGTCTCGCTGTGTTCAGCTCTAAAGAGCTCGCTTGTATGAGCTTGTTCCCAGCTCCACGGCAAAAGTGCAGCCTGTGACCTCCACTTGCATCTGCATTTGGGATTTGCCCCTTTGTATCCCATTTAAAAACCTTTTATTTTAGGAAAAGCACGATTTGCAGTCCTACCCCTACAGGGAAGGTCTTGCTTATATTGTACAGGGCTTTTCTGAGCCCCTTTGCTGCCACAGAAAATCCGCAGCAAGCTGATACGGCCGCGCCAGGATGTGAACTCAGGTAATCGGCAACGAGATCGGATCGTGGCTTTTCAGCTGGACGGAAGCAGCGAGATCCCCCCCATCACAGCCGGGCAAACTATACTGGCCTTTATCCTCTATTGTTAAGGACAAAGCACAGGGATTTGTGTCCTAGACTTAAGCCTTCTCAAATCTCCAAGTATATTCCCCAAACGTTTTTCCTGGCTGTGTTTTTAGAGCGGCTTTTTCTCCCAGTTGCTTTTGTTTTGGATGGGTGTTGCACTTTGTAATGTGTATTTACTAAACATCGACAATATTTACTGAAAATTGGCAACCATGTTTCTTTCCTGAAGTGAAAGCTTCCCCTGAGATGCTCGGCCTTGCACCGGGCTGGGCAGGCAGCGGGGACTTGGTCCGGCCGATGCCCGGGCAGCAAGGCTCCGGGATGCTGCTGGCGTCATTTCCAGCCGCCTCTGACGTGCGGGAGGTGCCTGTATCCTGGAGAGCGTGTTAACATTTAAATCAGTGCAATGGTCTGGGAATAGCAGCGAGTTAAAAGGGCCTCTCCTGAAAAGAACACAGCAGGGACTTGGCTGAAGAGTTCTCTTAGCCCTTTAAGCATACACGGCTGCATGGATTTTCATCAGCAGCCAGCTTCACACCAGTCCATTAGGGCTTGATTTAGCAGCTTTCAGGATGGGGAGAAATGGGGGAAGAACGAGCATCTCTCCCTTCCAGAGGGCAGATGGGCACCTGCTGGGTCCTTTCTCCTTCCCCCTCCTGGCAGTCTGCCCAGGCCATGTTCTCGGGATCCTGCCCATGCAGGAGAGCTGCACGAGCAGGTGGGTTCCCGTGGGGTTTGTGCTGCTTTTGCAGCCACTGTTAGTTATTGTGTCATGAAACTCGGGGCCAAGTTAATAAATGTATAATTATCTGCCCCACACATGAGGCTTCATCCTCGTCTCTCAATAGTCCAAGGTGTTCTTCAGTGTGGAAGAGGAGGCTTAAAAGGCTTCTCAGAAACATTTCACCATGTGGCTCAGTGAGGCAGCTGCTCCCAGTAGCTGTGCGAGGACGCAGCCCCGCCTGGAGTCCTGCTAAGCTTTTGTCCTTATTTCCTGGGACAATAACTTCTGCAACTTAATTATCGCACTGGAGAAGTATTTCTCTTTATCAGCTTGCGCTTTCTTCCTGTCTGACTTTATTGAAAGCCTTGATCCTCATGTCTTAGGAGATGGTGAAGTCCCAATCTACCTTTTACGGATCATCCATTGCCTTTTTATTGCCTCCTCTCACCAGTTGCCATCCCAAAGCCAGAGTCTCATTTTTTAAAAACCTGTCCCTATTTCAGAGCTGTTCAGGACCTTCACGCCTTCTTCTGAA
Organism: Coracias cyanogaster; assembly: GCA_033124195.1. Classification (NCBI taxonomy): domain Eukaryota; kingdom Metazoa; phylum Chordata; class Aves; order Coraciiformes; family Coraciidae; genus Coracias; species Coracias cyanogaster. The sequence continues at coordinate 38,704 of JAVSBS010018176.1, read as the reverse complement.
TGCCACTCTGGTCCCCATTTTGCAGTGAGGAGAGCAGACGGGGTGCAGTGCCACAGGCGGGCTGTGGGATGCAGGAGCCATCCCTGCAGAGGTGCCATCCTAGCCTCTGCAGAGTCTTCCTCCCCATCGCCCCTGAGCAAGAGCTTTCAGTGAGCTGTCTGTAACGTTGGCAGCCCCTTCAGCAGAGCTGACAGGATTAATTTAAAATCCCATATGGTGGAAGAGTTGGCTCTTCCCTCCCAGATTGCTCTCTGTGTGGAGAGCAATCCACATTTGGTGTCTCATTGCCACCTCACCTGAGTTTGTGCTGATCTCCGTGGCTCCTCAGCATCCCCCGGCCCCGGCGAGCCCCGGCAGCTGTCCTGCCCACATGGCGTTGTCGTTCTCGCTGCTTTCTGGGGTAACAAAGCACATCAAAGCCTGTAATCGGATGCTCAGAGTGCAGATGGGTTTTCAAGATCCTCCATGTGATGGTCGGAGTGATTTAGGGAGTTTGAAGGAAGGGCAAAGCTTCATCTTTGACCCTAGATCTGACAACAGCGGTTAAAAGCATAAATAACCCCGTTGCTGGGTAAAATGTGCAGGGAAATGCTCTGTCCCTGCCTGGGACTGTGGCTGCCTGCCCATCATCGGGGCAGTGCCCGGTGACCGTGCTGCGTTCCCAGCTGGGTGATGGAAGCTGCATTATCTGGGGCTGGCAAAACTGGGGCAGTAGCTCACGAGCCACTTTGGCTTACGGCAGGGGAGCCAAGACCTGGATTCTGCTCGCGAGTTTGGCTTGATTTAATATAACTTCGGGCAAGTGAATTAATCTTTCTGCATTTGTTGCTTTTGCAGCTCCCAGCGCTGAGGTTTTGTTGGTTAATGTTTATAAAGTCTTTTGAAATGTGGCTGTTGGCGTGCGGGTCCAACAAAGAGAAGCAATTGTGAACAATAAAAGAATATTTTCCAAAATATGGCATAGTAAAAGCAGCTGAGATAAGGTCTGCTCTCATTAATTTAAAAAATGATATTTTTCCTCCTCCTTTCAATAAAAACTGTCTGCATGATAAACTGACATCTTTAACAATTGTTTAAGCTGCTCAGGTTTAAATATATACTTCCTGCATAGGCTGCTGATGAGTCACTAGTCAAAATTATTTATCCGAAGTGATCGCTCTCTGCTAGACAGTGGAAGACGGAGCTTTCTTCTCCTGCCAGAGCGACGCGCTTACTGCGAACAATGACGGGGGCTCTAAAGTTCTGCCCACGATTAAATGCTTTGGAGTCAATTTTAATGTCTTTGGGAAGCTGGGCCAGGTCTAGAGAAGGGTGTACAGGGCATGGAGAAGGCAGCGTTTTCTGCAGGCTGAAGGAATGAGCAAAGCTGAGGCTGTTTTCGGGAAGCGCCGTAGAAATGTGTGTTGGCGATGGCGGCTGCCCGGCGCTCCGCTGTCCAAGTCTGAACACTCAGCATCCTGTTTTGTTTGATTGCAAACACAGAAAAACCCCCCAGCCAGCAAAAGGGTGACTGGCTATGGGGAGGCGTGAACAGACAGATTATACCAGGGCTGTTGGGGTGTAAACAGGTCATAAATGTACATAGACAGACGTGCACCCAACAAGCTTTTCCCTTTCTGCACGGGGTGGTAGGTACCAACGTGAACAGCTGGAGGAAGGGGGTTTGTGAGATACCGGCCACGAGCTCGCTCTGAAGTATTGCTGCGTTGATTCAGAGGCTTGAGGAGAGGAGGGCTGTTGGTGTTTGTGATTTGACTCCATCAGGGCCACTGCTTGTAGTTGCGGTGACTCTGGGAGGATGTTCACGTCAACCACAGCAGGTCCTGTCGAGGGACTGTGCATGGGGAGGGGGCTGGAACAGGCCATAGCCTCACCTGGGTAGGATGCAGGAAATAACAAAGAGGATGCTCGGCCACTCTAAAGTGTGTATGAGCGCTGCTTGGCTGAGCCCACAGAGGAGCCCCGGTGCTCTGGGGGTGCCGGGATAAGTGGTGGGTTTCGGAGGGCAGCTGAGCCTGCGGATCCCTGGCACAGCCTGGGTCTCTGAAGCTCTGCCTGCTGCTTGTCTCCAGCATCTGGTGGCAGCAAGCTCCCCAGCAAAATCCATGCCCTTGCCTGGCGTTCGCAGGGCCAGTCTCCACAAAAAACACCTTTATTTTCTTTTAATCAAATTGTCACCAGGAGACACATCTGTTCCTGCTTGCCTCACCGCTTTCATCAGGGGTGAGGATGGAGCTGTCCTTTGGAGCTGCTGATGCTTATGCAAAACACCTCAGCCAGGCAGGGCTACTTGGATATCAAAGGCAGAGCCTGAAGAGGTGGCCTGCCGGAATTTGCATATAAAATTGCAAGCTGAAATCCAAACAGCAGCAAGATGTGAAGATCAGTATGAAGGGTGAGCATGAAAAGCACCGGCAGGCCTGGGAGGAGGGGAGCGAGAGCAGGTACGGGGAGAGGAGCGGTGAGATATGAAAGAGGAGGAAAATGAACACACAGAATATTTTAACTAACAGAAAAGTTTCTTGTACTGCAGACAGATGATGAAAGAGAGACAGTGAGGAATTATTAGGACAGAAGATAAGGAAACAGCAGAGATAGGAAATAATTATTTTGTATCTGTCTTTATAAATGAAAATGAAGGGCATTAACTTAAATAGGATTTAGATTTTCAGGGACAGAAGGGGATGAATTAGGAAGTGTTCAGATAACGGCAGAAATGATTATTAAAGGTCGGGGGCTCTTGAAACCGACGCCGCTGCTCACCCTGCAGGAAGGCAGCGCGGGAGCATCCCGGGGGCTGCCACCCCAGGGGCACAGCCCGTGTGCGGGGCAGCTGACAGGCCACCCGAGCTGCCTGGGGCGGGATGGAAGGATGCCCACGGTGCTGGTGCTTGGATGAGAGTGTAGATGGTCTCTTCCCGTGCCAGGGTGTGGGCATCGCTGCCCTGCTCTGCTGCCCTGGCAGACGACCCAGCACCTGCCTGAAAAAGCCAAGAAGTTTAGGCACGGGATCTGCTTTCTCCCTCAACCCCCTGGCCTGTGGTACGCGGCTCCCCAACAAAGATGCTCGTATTTAGGATAATGGTAATTAGGAACACTTTCTAATATTGTTGTGCAGGGGAATATTGCTTCCAGCCCCAGGAAGAACTTCCTAGAGGTGTATTTTTATCCCCATTGCACATGCAGGATAAAATTCAGCAAGTCAAGCGTTTTTATTAAGTTCTAAAGCCAAACAGCCCTCGGCCCTATTACATTTTCATGCGCTTAGAAGAGCTTTTGCAAAATTCTTTTCATTTGCACTTAGTTTAATTTCAGACGATGCATTCGCTGCTTGGCTTCCCCACTCTGCATGCATGGCTTCGTACCTGCCGTTATTCACAAGCCTAAAACCTCATGTATGTAACTAAAAATGTTTGTTTGCCTGGTTTAATGGAACAAACGGGTGGGTTTGAATGTGTCGGTAATTGCAGATGAGGAGGTTAGGCTGAGTGATTCATTGGAGACTACAGGTCAAGATTTTGCAAACAGACTGGAGACATCAAGTTTAATGTCCGAAATTGAGCTGTTTGAGCAAAGCCTGACCTTCAGCGCCTGCATGCTAACTAATTTCTAAAAATGTCGTGGGAAGTGCTTTAGTTTGGGCATTGAACCTCACAAGCCACTTAGGAAGATCCCTGCTGCTCCTCAACGCTGGCTCTCCAACCTGGTATGAACTTTTACCCTGATAAACAACATGTAATAGGCTTTAAATAAACCAAATAACAGTAATTTCTCTTAACCTCAGACTCTTAATAACACTTCTCTCTTGTATCGCTCTGATATACTGAACTTCACGGGTAATGGCTTTGGTTTTGATGCCATCGTTGTGTGAGTGGGAGGAGAAGGCTCCATGCAGATGGTCCGTAGGAATTTTGAGATACGTTCCTGCTGGTGGGTCTGTAATGCTTTGCCTGCCCCAGAGAAGCTGGGGGTTGGATTGGGTGTGGGCTTTGGAGGTGGTATTGGTCTGCCTTGAAGCTCATCTGCCAACACCATCAGACGAACCACAAATTCCTGGGTCTGCCACAGCCAGAGGATTGCAGGATGCAGGTCGCTGCCTGTTTGAGCCCCTGTGGCAACGACCCCCAAGCCCCTGGCCACGCAGGGAGCACCAGAAGCTCTCAGCACAATCCTCTGTTCAAACCCTGGATGGGCAGAGCCTGAGGAGTTCTGCCTGGTGCCTGAGAAGAGCAGGAACAACCCCTCGAGCGGGCACGTTGCTTTTTTATAACTCTCCCACTGAGTGCAAGTTTGTTTAATTTTCTGGAGCAGCACAGCGCCAGTGAATGAAGCTGTATAAATTTGCTAACAATAGCGTCTGTGCCTATATATAAACCTGAAGACTCTGCAGTCCACGGTGCATTCCGATTAACAGGATGATGCGTGATGTATGGTGTGCCCCAGGTAATCTGGGACCTTGTGTTGCTGCCAGTCTCCTCAGGCCTGGAACTCCCCAGGAGCAATGGTTGTGCCTCCCTCCTTTGTACAGCTTCAGAAAATTTTTAATACCGCCTGGTCCTGTCCTCTGCTGTGGCATTTTGGTGCTACCTGCTGTGTTTAGACCCACACATGTGGGTCTCCTGGTCTTTTGCCACTGGCTCTTGAACCCTGCAGAAATTGCAATGAGCCCATGGTGGAATGTCACCATCAGTCTGTGCAGACCCTTGGTGAAGATGGTGGCTCATGCTACCAAGAGGAGGGAAGGGGACGTGAGATGACATTGCAATGGGAAAGGCAGCAGTCTCAGCACATCAGCCAGCAAAGTGCTCAGGGCTTTTAAACAGACATGGTTGGAAAGAGAGGTTTTGAAGAGATGTCCATTATACTGTTAATTGCTAACTGATAAAATCTGACACGGAGTAAAGGTCTGAATCTGCATGAGGGAAACTAAGCTTGTCCTGTAAGTCACCCAACCAGAGCTCGAGCTTCCTCCTTGGCTATTCTGTCAGCAAGAATAGGTCTAGTCACCTGTTAAAGTGGGAAACCATGACTGAAATGAGATTTACAGCATGGTTATGGGAAATAATCCAAATGAGAGGCTGCCTTTTCAAACCACTAACTGCGAGCAGAGAGGCGGCCAAATGAGATGGCTGCTGTGGGCAGGACGTGTTGCTGGCTGTCTGGAGCCCGTGGGAGAGCCGGGACGTCTGGGACGTTGGGCTGGGATGTGGAGCAAGGGTTGCAGTGAGTGGGTGATGGGTGCAGCCACTTGGGTGGCTCCTGGTGAATTGATACCCACTGAGCTTCGGGCGAAGGGAGCGCTCAGGTGTGGCTGTATCGTGGCAATCAGAGTGGTTTGGGTTGGAAGCGACCTTAAAGATTATCTAGTCCAACCCTCCTGCTGCGGGAAGGGACATCTTTCACTAGGTCAGGTTGCTCAAAGCCCTGTCCAACCTGACCTTAAACGCTCCCAGTGATGGAGCATCATGGAAAGTCTGAAGTGCAGCCGAAACACCCACATCAGTGAAGTACCTGTAACTGCAATATTACTCTAATAAGGCCTTGTAAAAATGAAATTGGAAGTACTTGGTCAAAGGGACCCTTTCTCTAGGAGAGTGTGAGATGTTCGCTTGGTCTTTGTAGGCGAATAGGTTTGGAATGTACCTTAAGCCTCAGTGAAAGCATTTGAGAGCTTGGAAGGTAGGCTTGCCTGCTCCGTGGTGTACGGACAACTTCTACCCTGAATAAGCTCAGTGGGTACACACACAGACCTGCTGTTTGGGGCAGCTCTACCCGCGCACTGTTTGACATGCAGCAGCCATCGCAAGTTCTGCGCTGTCTTAATGGAGCAAAGTAAATCCCATCAGCTCCAGAGGCTGCAGCCTGGACCTGGGGAGGGGCAGCTCCAACCTCCCGACAAAATGAGTCACAATATCACCGTTTCATGTCATGCAAAACAAAAGGTGCAATTTAAAATGCCATCCTTCAGGTGCATTGAGCAGCGTTTGGTTGTCAGAACTGGATTTCTTTAAACCAGTGGTCCAGAATAAACTGGTAATGAAGAATCATTTGACAGCAGGTAAGCTGGAAACATGTATATTAAAATAATATGCAAGCTTCCAGTTTATCATGTGTTTAGGCAACTTATTTTGCTCACAATCGGCCACGTCCCACGGAAGGTGATTCAGCAGGGCTGTAGTTTGGGGAATGAGGCCGCATAAGTAAGTCGTAGGCGTGTGAGATGTGCAAAAGGGCATTTTGCGAAGCCTGTGCTCAGTGGACTGCAGCGCGGCCAGGCTTGTCGAGCTGCCTCTGTGCATAATGAACTCCTCGGCTTGTTTTGTATCAGATGTAGAGCCTGCAAACAAAGGTGTTTTCCTTGGTACACGGCCACGCGTGCGTGACAAGGGCTAGTGAGGTGACCTGTGCTCTCCCAGCCAGAGGTCAGGCATGGCATCTTCTGGACCGAGCTGCTGCTCCTGCCCGCAAACCCTCCCTCCTGCCTGGCATCGGGGAGAAAAGCCCCATTCCGTGCTCTTCACACCATTCCCCCGCAGCCTGGAAGAAAGGCCTGACAAGCCCTATTATTTTTCCAGTTACCCAAACTGTCCACATCTTAACAGCTTCCTACTCCAGTTGAGACAGTCTGAAAAGTTTAATATCATTTCAAATCAGAGCACCAATAAAACTTGACATTATTAATATGATGTCAAGGGGTTTTCCAACTGCTTAGGGAAAAACAACGTGTCCCATTAAACAAAGCTCCCTGCATTGTGAAATATTAAGTGACTTCTCAACGAGTGCCAGCTGGAGCTATTAGTTTTCCTTTGGTGCGGCTGATGGGGAGAGGAGGGCTGCCTGAGCACCTATTATGAAGACATTAGCTGGATCCGCGCAGCCGGAGCGGCTGCAGCTTTCCGAGGGACTGCGCTCGATCGGGGGCTGCGTATGCCACCATGAATTATTAAAGGCAGTAAATACATCTGGCGGGGTGTGCTTCCTCCCCCACCTTAATGCACTTGTTCCACTGGGGAGTCTGGATTATCTACTGGGAATTTGAGCTGAGACTTTAATAAACCGAGCCCACTTCTTATTCTCCAGCCTTATCTTGCCGCGGGAGCTGGAGACCCGGGACACGTCGCCGGTGTTCCTCCCATGGTCTGACTCACCCGGAGGGTGGATGTTGGTTCTGGGTGGTGCTGCTGGGCACTGCCCTTCCCTTGTCCTGCACCTTGACCCCTGCAGCCTGGCCCTGTGCTGGATGTGCATCATTCACCGAGGACTTCCCCTGGGAAAGCTGCCACTTTCCTGGCTGCTGCCTCGTCGGTACTCGGGCAGCATTGAGCGGTGGGAGGCCTGATGTTTCTGCAGTCTTTCCTTTAGCTCCCAGTTATTATTGTAAAAGAAAATTGCTTCATCTCTTTGTCCAGACCAAACATGTTCTGCACAAAAAAGTTGAGACGTTGTTTTTGGTTTTTTTAGAATGCTTTTGGTAACACACCCGGGATTGAGCAGGTATTTAGTTGCTTAAGGCTTTGTGCAGCACATTAAAGCCTCATCTATACTTGATGTTTACAATGGGCATGTGTTGGGGCATGTTCTTAAACACACCTCTGGATTCTGGTCTTGGCTCTGCCTCTGTCTCTGGCTTCCCCACCGGTACAGTAAGTGCCGCTTTGATGTCTCACAGGGGAAGTGTAAGTGTTTAATTTAACTTTTATGAAGTTCTTTGACAATGTAAAGAGCACTGCATATAAAGCAGAGTTTCGGGGAAGTCGAGGCAGTGATGTCCCACTTTTATCTCTGAGAGAGATGCCACATCTGAGCATAAAGCCCTCCAACCCTCAGGGCTTCCAGCCAAACGCACTCTTGCCTTAAGGCCATAACTATTTTTGACATTTTTAGCCAAAAAAAACATAAACCCCCTTTTCTAATGCACCTGGACAGCTTTATTATCCCAGCTGTTAATTCCACCAGGCACCACCACGATGTTCAGGGTTGGAGAAGAGCCGACTCTCGGCTCCCTTCCCAAGGGTACCACCAGCCCACGCGCAGAGCTGGGATCTGTCCCAGAGCGTCGTCTCTTGGGGGCTGCATCCCTCTGGGGCTGCTCCCTTGGGCCGGCAGCGGCTCTGCCCGGACCAGCTTTCAGGGACCCTCCTGCTTGGCTTCCGAGAAAGCCAGGCTCCTCAAGGGAAAGCAGCCTCCAAGGAGGAGGAAGCCTCACGCTGCCTCTCTCCTGCTGCACAACCTTCCTTCACCTTCTTTCTTTTAATGTCTTAATCAAGTGGCTGATAAGAGAAGTGATCCATGAAAAGGACGGGTATCTTGACAAGGCACAGAAGCTTGTGGCAGCACTTTCCCCACAGATCAGCATCCTCCACGAGAGGGAGAGACAAAAAAGGCAGATTTTTGTACCCTTAAGCTTCCACTACTGCAGTTCAAAAGACCAATCTTTACAGAAAATAAATTTAAAGGAGAATTTTTGATGTATATGATGGTCTCTTGTGGTAGACAGGAGTGCTGCTGGCAGTATATGGAGTTATGCAAAGCCAGAGTTGGGATTACTTAAAAGTGTCTGTAGTTCTTTGATTAACCAGTGTGTATTTTATTTTTCATATGGCACAATCACAGCCCTACATTGATAATATCTTGCTATTATTGTTCGATACACGAACCCCCCCTTTTTCTTGCAGCATGCAGCCGCTTTTTAGGGCACTTTTTAAAGAATTCACTCTCTGCATACTAAACTCGCCGTTTTAAAGGCGGGCTTGTGCACTCGGGTGTAATTTTGGTGCAATGTCGAGTGCTCATGAAGGGCAGTTCATGGGTGTGGAAGCTCAGGAGGGGATGGGTCCATGGCGGGGGGATGCTGAACGGGAGCCCTGCAGCACTCTGCTCAGAGCTGCTGCAGGAGGACAGATGCTGGTAACTTCTGGTGCTCTTTTTCAGCACCAGTTTTAGCAGAAACGCAGGTGAAGCATCAAGGGGGGATGCTCGCCCGTGATGGTGCCTCGGGTCACCGGCACAGACAGGAACAGATGCGAGGCCTCTGCTCTCCAGAATAACTGCGTCTCTTTGTACCCCTCGTCAGCTGCCTCGTTCAGCTGTTTCCCGGGTTGGGGCTCAAGGCATGTGAGACGTTTGCAAAACACAGAGATAATAATAGTAAATGCCAAGAAGCCAGAAGTGAGCAATCGGAGCCTGGGGTGGCTGGAAGGGGAAGTTCAGCAGCTGTAGAGAATGGGAGGAACGGCTGCTCGGCACGGAGCGGTGGGATTGGGTTTTAAATGGGGTCCTGCATTCTGGACAGGGAACCTGCAGCTCTCGGATGTCTCCCCTGGCCCTGGGCAGAAGCACAGAGCAGAGGCGAGACTTGCTGTGCATCCTGCATCTGCAGTTTGGAGTTTGTCCCTGCCCCAAAGTCCCTGCAAACTTTGCAGCAAATGCAAAACTTGCTGCGAGGCTGCAAAGTCCAGCTGAATTCTCAACCTCTTCTGCTTCTGCCCTGTGACTTTGGGGGATTATTTTTTTTCCACTGCCTGCAAGACCAGCTCCCGGAGCAGGGCCGAGCTGGTGCAGTTTGTGCTTACAGGGCTGTGTGATCCGTGTATTCCGGGTGATGCCAGAGGCGCCGGCTCTCCCCTCTGCAGCTGTGCTGCCTTGGCAGCGCTGATGGCCCCAATGGCTCGTTCTTGTCCGCTGGCTGAGCTGACAGGGCTGCTGCGGTAGATGTGGAGCCAGAGTGAGCTACATCAAGGTGTCTAATTTCCCTTACAGATTTACCTCCACCTTCCTTTGGAAAGGGGAGGAAAAAAACTGTAGGAAGTATCTTTAGCCTGTTCGTGGGGACCAGTGAGCGCTCGGCAGCACTTTGGCTTCACTAAGGGCATCTTGTGTTTCCGTCCGCTGAGTTCACAGCGGGGCCACGATGGTGTTAATAAATGGTGTATAACTGCCTTGGATCACGGCCCCTGGAGCTGTCCTGGGAAGGATAAGCGCTGCTGGGGGCGAGAGCCTGCCTGGGGATGCTCTGAGGAGGAAAAGGCAGATGCAGGAACGGGGACTTGCCAGCGGCAGTTTGCTCGGGGCTGGTGAAGGGCAGAGGGATGCTCAGCCCTTTGATTACTTTCCTCCTTTTGTGATGCTTTCACTTTAGACAGAAATGAAGGTAGACAGTAAAATTCGCATCCAAAGATGGGTGCCTGCTCCTGAATAGGATCAATTTAGGGTCAGTGCTTCAGCGGCGCGCCAGATTTGGGTTTCAAAAGTTCCCAGCCATTGCTGCAGTCCGATTTTTCTAAAGGGCCCAGCGTGATGACATTTACAGCTAGATTTTTCAAAAACAGCGTAGCACTTCAGAAGCTGAACTCCTGAAAATCTAGTCATTTAATTTGTTAAATGAGAGCGAAGGTCTCTTCTGATAATCTCCTGGTCATTGTGAGAGTTGAGCTCTTCTGTGGGCAAAGCAGCCCCTTCCAAACAGAAGCTCCTTTCAGTGCCAAGGCTTGTTAGCCTGGAGTCACTTTCAAGTATGTTTTAGAGGTGGAAAGCAAGCTGCAGAGTGCAAAATGCAGCCTAATATCAGTTATTGAGAATTTGCATTGCTTGTCACTGAAATGCAGAGATGTTTGGTCTGTGGCAGCAATGCCTGGGCTGGTTGGAGGCTTGTTGCTGAAGTGAAACGTGGCATTTTCCGTGCGTGTCTGGCTGGGAGGGGGAAGGGTACTGCAGAAGCTGCCCGCGTGAGCGATGGGTCTCCGAAGGCAAATAAAAAGACTTCTGTGACAACTCACTCCTAAGATTTCAGGCGCATCTTTTCCTTAAGAGACTCCAGTGGGCTGAGCACCGTCTGGGGATGCACAACTCTGGTTTCATGACTGTGTGTGTGAGGGGGACAAGGTGTTTCATCTGCCTGCCCGGCGCTGCGGTGTGGGGCCAGTGATGTCCAGAGCCCTGTGCAGCCTGTCCTGGGAACCTGCCAGGCACAGGAATCCCTGCCCTGACCCCGTGTTTGGGATCAGATCCCAGCCACGCATCCTGACTGGGATACAAGTGTGTTACCTCTATCAGCGGGCGTCACTCCCTCCATCACTGTGACAATCCTCAAGTGATGAAGTAACAGCCAGTTGGTGCCTGCTCCTTTTCCGTCCATTTGCTCGGAAATCGGGAGCACCTGGGCACAGACTGGTGAGACGCCGCGAGCTCACAGAGGGAATCGGGAAGATGCTTCTCTGAGCACCGCGTGTAGGTGCAGAGTGCGTGTAAATACCAACTGATGAGCTAAACCTTATTGACCTTTTACTACTTGGTAACGGATTCTCTCCCATAATACATATCTCCCACAATTAATAGTCAATTGGTACTTAATTAATGAAGCAATAACAGTGGAACAGAACATTGTCACAGGATAATGGTCTCCCGCAGCCATTATACCGTAGCTGTCCCACTAAATCAAAATAAAGTGCGGAATTATGCCTGTTTGGAGCTGGGGGGAGCGGAGCCGTGCTGCGCTGGCTGCCTTCCTGCTGCTGGCCCCGGCCCATCGCTGCCGTGGGTGCTCCCGTGCTCATGTCCGCGGGCGGGCAGGACAGCGAGGAGCCTCTGCTCTCAAACAGGGAGGTCACTGCAGAGAAGGTTAAGAGTACGGAACAAACGGAAGCTTTAAATAATCTTCCCCGAAGGTCTTGAGTGGCCACTTGGCACGGCTGCGGCTGCCAGGGGTGGATGCTGGGAGCAGCTGCTGGTTGCCACATGGGGAGCAAAAGCTCAGCTTGTGCTAAGCCAAACTTAATAGGATGGACAGCAGAGATCCTGTCTCTTCCCCCTTCTCTCCTTCCTCATGCTGACCTTCTGCTCTGGCTGGCCAGAACAATGTGCACTTTTCTAGGAAGCGGGGTTTTAACGAGTGATGCAAGAGCCTTTTCCCCAGGGACGGGGATTTCTGGGAGCTGTGCTGCAGAACATCCCTGCGCTGGGTGCTCTGCCCCAGCCAGCCCTGAAGTGCAGGCTGCTGTGTTAGAGGTGACTCCAAGCTTGTGAACAGCAGCTTCCTTCTCATTTGGGTGTTTTATTTTTTTAAGTCCTATTTTTCTGTCTTGTCAGGTCTATTTAAGCATTTAATGAGGTGAGATAGTACCAATAAATTTAACACAGCACAATAACTCTGATGTGGGCCACAGCCCGATAAACTTCCATCCCTGGGATGGGAGGGCAACGGAGCCGTTGCTGGTTTGAATCTGGTGTGATTGCTTTGCTCGGGTGTTCCTGAGGTTGAACAAGGACTTTGAAGGTGCTGCCACAATTCTAGACAGCTCTGAAAGTTGTTCACTGAGGCTGCAGTGGGTTTCCTGAGGGCAAAGCTGGTGGCTGGGGATTGGAAGTGGGGGCACAGGATAGGACCCATTTCTCCCACTTCCAGCCCCCCATGTAGCTGCCTGCTCGGAGCTGCACAGAGGTCTCCGAGGATACGTCCGTTGGAAGACCTGACGCCACAACAAATGGAGCTGACTCTCAGCTTGAGCTGATACCTCCCCAGGGACCCGTAGGAACAGTGTCCTCTTCATCAGGACGGTGACTTAGGTGCAGGCAGGCTGAGTTTAGGCTGGTGCTTTGGAGTACCTGCCTTCTGTAGACTGGCACCAAAACTTGGTGGCTTGCAGGCACCCCTCCCTCCCTGTCTGCCCCCCGTGCTGGAAGGTGATGTGGATGCACCGTTTCCTCCTGTTCCCAGTGACTGATCCCGAGAGTGATGGGTTTGGTAGCCGAGCCCTGTGATGGAGCTGGGATCCCTGAGCAGCTGGCTCGGACACCGGGCTCCTGAGGGTTCTGCTGCATCCACCCTCAGGTGACGTGCCAGGAGATTTTTGCGCTGCGTTGCAGATTGTAGAGAGATTTGTACTTTGGCTGTTTTGAATGTCTCCTGAATGAATAACTTGGCAGATTTTCTTTTTTTTATCCCCCTCATACTTGCAAATCTGTTTGCAAGCAGCTTGCTTTCTCGGAGGAGGACTTGGAACCGTCAGCTGGCTCCTGCATCCCGTTCACTGAAGCATCCCTTCCCGTGACTGGCTTTGGCAAAGCCACCTCTCCTGATCAGAATGGGTGGAGAGAACAGGGGAAGCCGAGCTTCAAGCCATTTCGTACAGGGGCATCTGCGAGTTTAAGGCTTGTTCTGGCACTTTGGCACACGCGTTTGTGGCTGAAGCAAAGTTATGGTGAAGTTAGAAATAACAGCCTCTGACTTTGCAGCTGTCTCAGGATTTTAATTGCGCACAGATGCACACGGTCTGATATTGCCCATTAGCAGGGGCAGGATGGAAGTAATAGCTAAATTACCCATCCTTGCGTGGCTCCCCTACATTATAGCAGGATACAGCAGGAAATTACAGGGAGCCTACAATTCTCCTCCTGCTTTATTTCCTAAGGCTGCGCAAATACACAAGAGGTAAAGGGAAAATCTCCCAACACTGATGCCTTCCATGCAGGGCCGAGGGAAGAACAGCATCCACGCTGTCCATCGGCGGTACCTGGGCACGACAGAGGGCCCTGCTTATGCAGATCCCATACAAATTCACTTTGTGTTCTTTATTTATAGCTTTCCAATGCCAGCCCACGCCGAAACGCATCATACCCTGTAACTGGCCTGACACAAACCTAATTATCCCAAAAGGGGAGGGAGCGGCAAGAAGAAAGCTCACAGAAATTTCATCACCCAGGCTCGTGGAAGCGAGGGTCTCAGAGCCCCAGAGCCCCTGCTCTGCAGCTCACATCAGCACCGCGCCTTCCCCAGCATACTTTGCCTGAGCTGCTTTTTTCCAGCTCCGCACCCTGTGCTGAGGGACACTGTGAGCAGTTTATTACAGCTTTGTTTGGTTCTGCGGCAGAACGGCAGAAATACTGCAATCGTGCCTCCGCTCCGTATGGTCTCGGAGGCTGGGAAGCAGCACAACCTCTGGTGTTGGTGTCCTTGGTGCTGGGCAATGCTGCGGGGACCACTGGCTCCGCTGCTACCACCCCTCCGCCCAGACATCCCCATCAGAGTGGCTGGAGAGGAAACGCTGTGCTCGGAAAACAGCCACCCCTCAGCTAAATATCTGTGTTTTGCGGGGGGTGTCCATATTGCAGGGAACCGGCGCGATGCTGTCGGAGCATCCCGCCCCAGGATGCCTGCCAGGTTCAAAATGCACAAGTACCTTCTCTCGTGTGGCAGCAAGTACACCCGTGCCGCCCGCCCGCTGCCATCGCTGTGGCCTCTGACGCCGCTTGTGCCCTGCACCCTCAGCCAGGGCTGCGGGAAATGAGGGGTTGTCACCAGGATTCAGGAGCTGTGGGTGTGATGGGACCGTGGAAAGGAGCAGCGAGGAGAGGGCTGGCGAAGGTCACTGTGCCCGGTGGCGATGGAACCAGGGCAGGCCACAGGCATTCTGTGCGGGGTGCTGGGTGCTCTACCCAGAGCATCCCGGCATTCATCCAGTGCTTGGGCTTATTATTGGAGCAAGCTGCTCCAAACAAGTCCGGGGATAACTGGCTGCTCAGACCAGGGAATCTGGGTCTCTGTTAAATTAATAATTTAGCAGTTCTTTGAACAAATGGTTGAAAAGTGTGAGTTCTGTCAGGGAAGAAGTGCTTCAGTACACAAAAATGCCTGAACTACTGGGTCTGCTAGGCTCTGGAGGTCATGAACTCTGCTAAATTCTTCCAGCCTCTGGTTCTGGAGCTCCATGAGCCAAACCTGGGGGAGAAGGAAAACATTCCTCGTGCCCCCTGTGCCTCCGCAGAGCTGCAGCAGCAGCAAATGTTTCCAATTACTACGTGGAGTTTGCATGCACTGGGTTATTCCTCCCAGCGCCGGAGGGTCTGAATTTCCTCGCTGCTGTGGATAGAGTCTGTCAGCCGACATCGACATTCATGTAAAAACATAAAACCCAGCTTTGTCTTTCATCATAAAAATAAACTCTACCCTTCAGAAGAGAGGAGTAGAGGGGAAAGTGAACAGCATACGGGGGGTGGAGCGGGGCAGGCCCCAGGGATGCACGCAGGGATGCTCAGGACCCCTCTGCGGGGAGCCAGGGGCACAGGGCAGGACACTGCACAGCCAGGGATGGGTGCAGGGAGCCACTCCATGTGCATAAAACAGCTTGTCTGGCTCGCTGCCTTTGAGAGAAGAATGGGACAGAGTGGCTCCAATGGTTTGTGAAACCTGCTGAAACCCAGCTCTGCACCACGGCGTTTTCCCCGAGAGGAAAAGGCAGCAAATGGCGTGTGGTGGGGTCCATCGCGTTGTTTAAACACACTGCTCTTGGGCACGGGTGGTGTGTAGAGAGACCTTGAGGAAAGCCAGAGAGGAGCACTTCGAAATGTCAAAAAGGCTTTTGCACAAAGATGGAGAGCAGGATGAGAAAGTGGCTGCTGCCCAGGGAGCTGTGCCGATGGACCAGACCAACCAGCGCAGCTGCAGCAACATTATCATGTGCATGAAAAATGCAAGGGTTTCACCCCGGACATGCCAGCGGTGGGAGAGTCTGTCCAAGTGTGCGAGCAGAGCAGTCCAGTCCTTGGGATGCTGCTTGCCCAAATTCTCTGCACCCCACAGCTGTAATTAGGCCACATGCCAGGTATTTATAACCCTTCCTGACTGCTCTAGTCGTGTTCAAAATGTCTAAGCGCAGAGTCATCCCTGGGGAGCACAGAAACTGGTGTCAGAGAGGAAAACATTTGCAGTGTTGGCGTCATGGCAGTGTTCACCCTTCTGGAGGCCTTTGTGCTTGATTTCCATTGTGCTTTCCACCAAAGGTTGCAAAGCTGGGAGTTAGGAGGGTCTCAAGGAGAGCCTGCCTCCAGTCAGAGAAAGGAAAACCTGCTGCCGGGCGGAGAACGCAGGGGAGATGATCCTCCATGAGGCAGGGGGGCTTTGGGAGGGTGTCAGGCTGCTGACTCCATCCTCCCCGCTTTGCTACTCAGCAGAGCAGGAGAGCTGGTTTAATAAGAGAAATCAGGTGCTAGACTAAAACAGAGCCCCCCAGAGCTCGCAAGATGCTGATTCACCTCTAATAATGGCTTTCTGTTAGGCAAATTGACATAATACATGTGGTGAATATTCAGTGTTTTACTGGAAAAGGGGAAGATGGAGGTGAACGATGGCAAAATGAATGGTACCTAGTTGAGGAACTGGGCGTGTGCTGTTGCTGGGCAGAGGAGCGAGGGTGAGGGGGGTCCACAGCCCTCGCTCTGCAGGACAGATGGTCTTTGGGCTGGCCAGGAGCTGTGTTCAGGGCCCCAGCGCTCAGGGATGCCCCAGGCTCCAGCCCCTGCCCCATTGCTAAATGCCCTGCACTCGTCTGAGTGTTTCCTGACAGCCTCAAAGAGTAAGCGGCAGCCAGAGAGATCCACGGCTGCCTGACAACCCAGTCGTGGTAGAAATGCCGCGTGTGGTTCTGGCTTCAGCCCTCCTTGGAGTGCCCCACTTTCTCCACATCTTGATTTATTTTCTTTTTAGATCAGACTTAAGCAACTCTTCCCCTCGGCCCCGCGGCTGCCGGGGACGGCTCTCTGCTCTAGTCTTTTGTTGCTGAAGCAAATTAAGCAGCATCTCAGCTCCCTTCCCTTCTTCCCACATGCTGCCAAGTAAATCCCGCAACTTTCTTGGGTGACGACATAAATTTGCAATGGCGTTCTACAAAAGCTCCCCACCACACCAGCGCTGCCTGGCATCCGTAACAAGCTTATCAAAGGGTTTCTTTGCAGGGAGATCTGAGCCCTCCAGGTTTTGATTCATAGCAGGTGAAGGCAGAATGTGCTGAAGCCTGATTGAAATGTGCGAGGTCAACAAAATAGAGCAGAGAGTGCACAATAATTGGGGAAGCAGCAGCAGCCTTGCTTTCTGCATGTGTTCCTGTGATCCCTCAGCTGTAATCTCCCATTTCCAAAGGGAAGCCTCTCTTGCATACTTTATCATAGTGCTCATTTGCACCAGAGGCCTCTCTGGACAGAAAAGGAGGAAAACCCCAAACTAAGACCCTTGCTGATATTTTTCTCCCCCTTTCTTGTGCAATCGAGCAGAAAGAGATCTTGAGAAGGGCTGTGAGGAGAGGAGTGTCCCCAGGTTTCACTGTCAGGTCTCTTGCTTCTCCTAGAATTTTTTCTGCACTCTTCTTTTTTTCTTACTGAGTGCAGGTGTTTGCTGCAGACCAGCAGATCTGGGCATGAGGATCTCTGTGCTCTTTTGGAAGGTAAAATTCTCTTGAAGGATGGGGCATCAGGGCTGAACTAGCCACGTTCCTTAGTGCTAGCACAAACTCTTACCTTGGCTTGGGAGAGTTTAGTTTTGGGGGTCTCTGGCCTTTCTCAGAGATTTGGGAAAGAGGTAGGAAGAGTTTTATTTTAAGTGGATTTTTCCCCAAAGGCTCTAGCACTTTGTTGGAAACTCTTCGTTCTCTAACATCTGTGCAAACTAAAACCTTCTTTGCTTTCGAGTGCGCGTTTGGGGGGTTTCCCTCCTCTTCTGCGTTCTGTCTCTGAAAGGGGAAGAGATTAAAAAAAAAAAGCAAAGCAGGGAAGGGGGAAGAAATCAGTCCCCTTTTCCCTCCTTCCCATCTGCTGTTTAATCACCAGCTGTTTGTCCTTAAGCTTGGATTACCACCTCTCCATCAGTCCACTCCGCAGCGTCTCCTGCAGAAAGTTCGTTTCTTCTCTCTGCTCCAGATGCCTCAGCTGGACACGTGCTGGGGCAGGGCTCTGCCTGCGCCTCTCGCCCCAGCATGCAAGTGTTTGGGGTCTCCGTCTTTCCTACCTTTGGTAATAGTGAGCAGC
The DNA here is from genome assembly GCA_033124195.1 of Coracias cyanogaster. NCBI lineage: Eukaryota > Metazoa > Chordata > Aves > Coraciiformes > Coraciidae > Coracias > Coracias cyanogaster. The sequence goes on along the minus strand of JAVSBS010018176.1, from coordinate 20,914 downwards.
CCTCAGCCCTTACACATGTGTAGTAGGCACTGGTGGTTACGGCAGCATGTAATTTACTTGGCACCAGGGAGCAGATAAACGAGGTGAAGTTTTACACCCATGGTCAGGAGGCGATGCCCACCCGGGTGCGGATAGAACGAGATGGAGCCTTCTGGGGCTGGGCTTGGGAGCTGAGAGGGGCTTTGTGTGCCCAGCTGCTCCCCATGTCTGCACGTATGGGTGACCCACTGCCGGCAGGGAGCCGCACCAACAAGGAGCTAATGGCGCTGGGTGGAGTGAGAAGCCAAGAGCCACGCCAGGGTTTTAGGACCGGTGCCAGCTCTGCGTCCATCTGGAAGAGCTGCGGGAGAAGTCAGTATAAGATGCAGGGACTGCTTAATTGCTGAATGTGCTGAGCTCACCCAGGGAAGCCATGGGTGCCAAGCCTTTCTTACTTAATACTGTAGGACAGGGAACCATCACTTTGCTCCCTCTGCTTCCCATTTCCTCTGGAGAAAGGCTTATGGGCTCCACTTACGGCTGCCTTGGAGAAAGGAAGGGGCATCACTTTGCTCCCCATCCCTCTTCTCCAGATGCTTGTTGCTGGCAGCACTTCCAGACCTGGGGGTGTGATGGTTGAGTCCTTGGCATCGCCCTCACATGCTGGGTCTGCAGCTCGGACCCCTGGCCGGAGACAGCAACGGCAACAGGGAGGGTTCTGCTGCGCCCCAGTTGCCTGAAGTCATGGCTACTGGAGCCCAATTATCACCAAATCGGATCAGTGGCTCACCGCAGCCACCGGCCTAGTGAACAAACATCCCCCGGCAGCCGAGGGCTCCCTGTGCGGCGAGCCTCTGTGCTCACAACAAAGGCAGCGCGGGTTGAAAGCATCCACGTCACCCTGCACAGCAAAGCACCGGCAGCGCCCGCTGCATCATTACTAATGGCACCGCCATCAAATGTAAACTATTCTTAGACACCTGTGTCAATCGGGGAGGACAAGAAAAAAAGCAGAAATCCAGGGCTGCCAAACACAGCATCCAAAATATTGTTATAGATTAGATTTCAGAGCAGGGGAAGTTCAAAGGAGAGCAGGGCACGGCAAGCGGCCGCGTACAGAGAGCCGGGGATCGATTGATTTAGCTCTGAGGTTGTACTCGTACGAAAAATTCAAGGGGGGAGATGGGGCTACAGTATTTGGGACTCAGCTCGCAGCAGAAGCTGGTGCTGGAGACAGGATGGGCATTTGTGGCTCCCCTGTCCTGTACGGGACACCCAGACGGGTGTTGAACATGGTGGTGGAGATGTTCAGGTGTGGTAGGAGAGGAGGAACGGACTCCCCTAGTGGGAACCGAACCAGAAAGGAGCAGTCAGGGTTCTGCTGGACTGAGCGCTGGAGAGCTTGGCACATGGCTTTGGGTAGGACAGGCTCTGGTGCAGCCCCTTCCAGCTCTGATGCTGAAGTGAACCTCTGGAAGGGGAGAAAACACTGTATTGTTCTCTGAGGCATGCTTACAGCGTGCACCGTGACCGCAGGGTCACCTGCCTGCCCGCACTTCAGGCGATGCCTGCAAAGGGTGGCTTTGAAATGTGAGCTTTTCTTCTTGGATTTCCTGGGAAACCCAAGAATGCCAGAGTAAGGAGCTGCCTGGAGTCAGGAAGGCCATGTATTCCATGGTTAATGGATCACAAGCAAATGGGAGCTTCGTTACACAAGGGCTAATAATTTACAAGCTCTGTGCTTAGATGTGTGGCCTGAAGTCCATTACTTCATACCCTGAGTATGTGCAATAGTGTCCCAGCTCTAGGGTGGTGTTGAAGGGTCTGTCTTTGTCCCCCTTTGTAGCAGAGCCTGATGATAATTTCTTTCCTGAAAGAGTGGTCAGGCACTGGAACAGACTGCCCAGGGCAGTGGTGGAGTCACCACCCCTGCAGATTCTTAAAAAAATGAGTAGATGTGGTGTTTTGGAACATGGTCTAGGAATCAGGGAGATGCTGGGATGAAGGCTGGACATGATGATCCTAGAGGTCTTTCCCAATTTAAATGATTCTATGGAGCACGTATTGAAGTCAAGTGTTGTGTAAGCTCTGTCTGGTAACCATCAGTGTCAATCCCTCTCTGGAAAGAAAAAGCATCTTGCAGTGCACCTGCAAGCGTGGTGAGTCTCAAGGTGCTGGAGCTTTTAAAAACACCTCTCCTTTGGTTTGTGCACATGTGAAAAGAGATAAATGATTAGAAACCTTGGTCTTTGACTTGGGGTAGGGCTTTCCCATCTGACCCAGGAGAAGCCTAACCCCTTAAACCCAACTGAAAATGGCTTAAAATGGATGCTTGGGTGTCAAACCTCTGGCCTGAAGGTGCAAAACCTGCTCACAGCTCCTAAACCTTTGGGTTTGGCTCTGGGACGTGGGTCTGTTTGCTGTCCCAGTGCCATGTGCAGTGGCTGCCGGTGCCGCTGTCGAGAGCTCGCTGTTGCTGCGGCACGACACAGGCTCCGCGGCAGCGCGGGCGACCAGTGCCTGGCGGGAGGGCTGGTGGGGGGCTCTGCCCTGGCCCCCACACCTCGCAGCCCCCTCCTTTCCTCCCCGCTCCCCTCCCAGGCCTCTCAGCTCAGTCCCTGGGCTCGCCTCTGAATTTCCTCTTCCAAGCAGCTATCGATTTTCCCGACTAATGCACTGGGCCGCGCCGCGCACCACACACCGAACAAAACAAAGAGATCTCAATCAGCCACTTAAACAACAACAAAAAAAAAATCAAACAAAACCCACCAGCTTCCCATCATCGGCGGGGCAGATCCCGCCGTTCGGACTTGAAAGGGTTCCCATTGACCCAGAGCACTCGGTTAGAATGAAGGTAGCCACGCAAATGCAGGCTGGAGATGCAGGCTCAGGAGAGCTCTTGCCTTACATAAAAAAGAACATTTTGTTTTTTTCTTGTTACCTGCAAATGAGAACGAAATGCTGCTCTCCTCCACTCTGCGTAGCGTTATTCCAAGCGTACCAGCACTCAGCTCCGTTTTCCCTTAGCTAATAAGTAATCATGAGGAGGTTTGTGGCCTTGTTTGTTTATATTTGGCCCAGAAAATGCTCTTTTTTTCCCCTCTCCTCCTCCTCCCCCTGCCTCTTTCACTAAAATGTTTCCTGAGATTTATTTGTAAGCCTGTAAATACAGAGTAAATAGCTTTAATTTAATTTACCAGGCTACCGTAGGAAACTGTATCTGCAAAGCAGGAATTCCATCAGCCTCTGCTGAGCGGAATTGTCTGTGGATGTTGGATGCTCAGATATTTCCATTTTTTTTGTTTTTCTGTTTTTTCCTCCCCTTCCCAAGCAAGATGCTGTTTCCCTCCTTCCTGCTGCCTTCTTCCAGAGGCTGCAGGAGCTTTTCTTGCAGGATGCTCTGCGTGCGGGTCAGACACTGGGTGACAATTCGCCCTTGGCCCCCAAGGAAGGGCAGTGAGCTGGCAGTGCCAGCCTCTGCTCCAGAGGAAGTCCTTTCCATATTTTCTCACAACTCTTGGAGGCTTCCTGGTTTCTGGAAAATACTTGGCAGGCAGGGCTTTGTGCCTGACTATTTCTGTAAACAGTGTCTCTGCAAAGATGTGACTGAGGTGCAGAGTTTTATGAATGGGGAACGTTGGTGGCATATGGGAGGAAGCACTGAGCCTACAACCATCGTGCGGATGCAGGGAGAGGATGCGAGCTGGCGTTCGGTGGGAATGAATGAGGTTCCTGCACCACTTGCAGCCTGGATGGGTGCCCGGGTGCTCACAGAGCCTGGCTACAAGGGCCAGCTCCTTCAGACCAAAGCTTGTGGTTGCTGCCACGCAACAAGACTGCTCCCCAGAGCTTGTAAAAGGACAAGGACGGTAGCCAAAGTCGGGGTAGCAGCATCCCTTCCCAGCCCTGTGCTCAGCGGTGGGTGCTTTGCTCCCTCCCTTCGCCCGGGTTGCAGCAGGTGAAGCGGAAGCAGCAGCCCCGTGCATCCTCCCTCTGCTCATCTCGAGGAACATCGTGGGGAACCGCAACCAAACGGCATCACTTTTAATCCGTGCTCCCAGGACCAACAGATGCAGAAGCTCCTCGCGGGGTTTCCTGCGTGGCCTGAACCGTTCTCTGTGCGCAGGAGCAGCAGTAGCTCAATCCCAGCTGCTTTTGGGAAGACCAATGATGAAGCTACATGGCTTCCCCCGCTGATTTCCAGCACTATCCTGTCCACCTCCCCTCCCTCCCAGCTCTGGGAAGAAGCTGCTCATGCCCATGGAGCTCTGTAGTGGAGAGGTCTGTGGCCAGGAGCCCGGGGCAGGATGGGTGGGAATGCAGGCAAAGCTGGCAGCCTTGGCACCTTAGCTGGGATAATCCTGGATATAAATGCCTGGCTGATGTGGGAGGCTCTCTATGCCCCCTTTCATCCCCGTAGAGGGGCTGGCACTCTCCCAGTTCACCCAGTGCTGCCCAGCTCACGTGCAGGACTGGAGTGTTGCTCCAGGCATGCTCTTCTGCGGGTGACAAGCCCTGAGCGGTGCCCCGTGCAGGGCTTGACGCCTCCAGTTATGCCATTTGCCAACCGAGATTGCTTATTTTGCATCAATTTGTGAGGAGCATACCCCCCCACGCACCTCTTTTGTTTTGTTAGCTGCCTCCGTTACATCTGACAGCTTATTTAGAAGGGGCTGGTGCCCAGAGGTAGAATTTGCAAACAAATAACTTTCCCTCCAACGTGACAGCACGGGAGAGATTGCGAAGATCCTAGGCGATGCTGGCTGAGGTGACAGTGACAATAGGAGTTTTGTTCTCATTAGTTTTTCCAGCAAAAAGGCTCCTCGCCCTGCCCAGCCCTCGCTAGGTGCCAGCGGAGCAGCCCTCAGCACCTCTGCGCTGCTTCGCCAGCAGCCGCTGTGGCCTGGGCAGCCAGGAGCATGGACCACGTTCCCTCCCCAGGGAGCTGCTGCTGATGCCAGGGGCCTGTTCTGTGTCTGCGCAGGGTTTTGCCCCCATGCGCGGGGGCTGTTAGCGCTGGCACGAATCCTTGTCCGGCCTGGGGTAGGAGGAAGAAGGGATGATGGGTTCCTTTGGCCCTCACCACCTCGCTCAGGTCCCAGCGTTGCAGCGAGCGGGGTTCTCTGCGGCGGTCGCAGCAGCTTCTAAATTAATTTTGCTTACTTTTAACCTGAAGTGTTTGTGGTTCCCACGTGAGTTGTCCTCTCCAGTGCTGGTCGCAATTACCTCGTTATGGTCGGAGTGTGTGCAGTGGCAGGGGAGGAGGAGGGTAAATCCATCCCTGCGGAGATGGGCTGCGGAGGCTGATCTCCCTGGGCTTGGCAGGGGGGCTTGGCAGGGACAGGGGGGTCACCCCTGTTTAATACGGCTTGTCTCTTGGGGCAGCTCGTCCAACGATACATCTGACCACTTACGCGATGGAAAATCCCCTTGCTCTACAATTTCAATCTCCCTTATTTCTATGATTCTATTTAAGCCTCGGAGCCCAGGGCTTTCAGGGGATGCGGGAACCACTTCTCCATCCTTTCCCTCTCCCAGGCTGCAGCAAAAGGAAAGCCTTGGTGGAGGGGAAGCTGCTGGACAACCCTGGAGAAAACCCCCCCGCCTCCCCGGGAGCAGAAGCCGGTGGCACACCTCTGCTGGGGTGCGAGCAGGCGACCATTTTTCCTAATTAGTCGTGATGTCTTGCCCATCACAGGAATAAATAGCAAGCTTTCCCTAAGGACGTGAGATGAGGAGCACTATTTATCGTTGCTCTCAGAGGAAGCTGACAACATGACAGGTGAAATATCAGGAATAATTAAGAAAAATAAGGGCCTATGCACTTTATTGCACTGGCAGCAGGGATCTATTGCCAGCGACCCAGGCATCCTTGATGTGCCCCACCCTGCCCTCCGCTGTTGATGCCGGATTTTCCGAGCTGCATTCCCATGTTACAGCAGCGCCCGGGGCCGCGGGCTGCCGGACATCCCAGCAGACACCCTGTGCTGCCCATCGCTCCCGGGTTTAGCGGCTTAAACCAACCAAAGGCAGCTGCTCGGTGCTGGGTTCGACTTGCAGTCGGGGGGCCTGGCTTTGAGACACGAACATGCTGGGTACAAATGTGCGTTTAGTTAAGTGCTATTTTCCAGTGAGCTCTCTGCCCTGGAGAGAGGAAGGAAAAAAAGCGGTAAACTGTGTATGACTTGGGGATTTCAGAGTTTTTATGCATTGCTGACTTCAGGAAGGTGGCTGGGCAGCAGTTGCCACCGAGATGTGTTGTCCAAAGGGGCTTCCCACCCACCCTCTGCCTGCTGGGGCAAGCTCTTGGCTACATAAGGGACAAGATCCCTGGCTTTGACCCAGAGCGTGCTGCTGGAATCGATGATGGATGACGCACTGGGGAAGGGGAGCAGCTCTGGTGACCCGGTTTTCTGTGACAGCGTTACCCTTGTCCCCAGGGTGCTCCTGGGTCTGCTCAGGCTGATGCCAGGCTCCATAGCCTCTCTGGGAATGAAGTTAGAGCTGTGGCCCGCCCGCCTTGGGAGATGTGTTTGCTTATGAGGCGGGACAGCTGGGGAGCTCAGGAACTGTATCTGCTCTAACAACGTGAAAACCTGATTACAGCATTGTCACTGGGCATCACTTAACTCCTCCTCTGCAACCCCAGCCTCGCCTGACAGGCATAATAGATCTCCAGGATACATCTTGTGCAGGAATAAAATGCCTCGTCAAAAGTGCTTAAAATCCTTCAAGTTTGGAGTTTGCTAATCGCGTCTCTCGTCGCCGGCCCCGTGTGCTTTTGGGGCTGTCTGTCCTACATTAAGCCTCATTAAGACTGTGCAGCAGCATTCCAGACATGGCCAGGAAAGTGCCTTTTTTTTTTTTTTTAGGCACTTAGGAGAAAAGCAATTGTACGTCGTGGTCCTCATCTCGTCCCCTTTGACCACGTGCTCGCTGGCACGTTTTAGGAGCCTTGTGAAAGGGACCCTTTGTCGAGGGAGGAGGAAGCCAGAAGCAAACAACTCCCAAACTGGGAAATGCTGCTCCTGGGGCACTTATATTTAGCTCCCTCACAGCACTGTCCCTTCAATTTATACTCACCCTTTTGTCCCTTTGAACCACCAGCGCCGAGGGTCTAAAAGAGAAGGATACCAGCGAGGAATAGGCAGCTGCTGCTTGCAGAGGTGAAGGTATTTTTAACACAATGCCCGAGAAAAAGGAATTTGTTTCCTCCAACCTTCAGTGGAAGTCAGTGCTGTGAAGGATCTCTGAAGGCAAGCAGAGCCCGGGCGCTTCTGCTCGCAAGCAGCGGTGGAAGCACAATCGTGTACAAAAGCTGAAGAGAAACAAAGGTAGAGGTTCCTCCTGGCTGGGTGGCCTGTGGTGACTCACTCCAAAGGCAAGGTGCTGCCAGGCAGGCAGGCCTTTAAAATATGCAGGGTGGCCAGGATCCCAGCCCAGCAAAAGGAGATGATGAGGGCTGAGTCCCAGCGAGAGGCCAGTCCTCGCCAAAATTCAGGCTGGTTTTTGTTCTTTTAAATATTTATAGAGCACTGTTGTACCTTGTGCTGCAACCTGTGTTCCCTGAGGCTTTGGAATAGGAAAAAATGTCCAGAGCAGGCTTTGCATTTTCTGCGAGTCGCTGCTTCAGAGCCTGACCTTGAGGGTTTCTCATCTCCCTTCCTTCACTTTGCAGGCCAGCGTGTCTCACCTCCGTGCCACATCCCCTGGGCAGGGACGTGATGGGCACTGGTGGCCTCTGCCAATGACCACAGGTGAGGAGCAGGGGCTGCAAGCTGTGGGACATGTTTATGCCTGGTAAAGGGCAGCAGCAGGGACCCAGCTCCTGGGATGCTGGCTTTGCCTCCGCTCCTCGAGTGAGATGGTCCTCAACAAGCATCTCTGTGAGAAGCATTGCTCACCAGCCTTCCTCCCCTGTGCTGTGCCCGCATCTCAGTGTGTTCTCACAACTTGCCCATCCTGCCAAGGAAAAGCTTTTTGCTCCCCCTTCCCTGTTTTTAAACTGTTTGCTTTCTGTATCAGTAGCCAGCTGGTCTCAGGTTGGACAAGCCTTGAGTTCCACTGTGCAATTTCTCAATTCTCCAAGCAAATAAGCCCAGATAAAACCCAGACCCTTGAAGTCCACTGTAATTTAATACATCTTAAATTGTAAACATCGAACAGTTGTGAAGGAAATATGATCAAAGCCATTGATTTTTTTTTTTTGAGGTGACACAGTGTCTTTTTTAATAATTCCCAATAATGAGAAAACGTGAGAAAATGGAAACCTGTCTGAAGGTATTATAAGCCTAAATGGTCAAAGAAATAATTAGCAGGCTAGTCATTTAAGCTCTGCATTTGACAAAGCAAGAAGATCCTTACTTTTGAGTAAAAGTGCTAGACAAAGTATCTTTTTGGAGTAAAATCAGGAAAAAACCCCAGCACTCTGGGCAGAGTGGAAGATGGATTTCTCCTCCTGGAAGAGCAGGATGCTTACTGTGGAGAACAAACGTTTTTTTCCAAGCGGCATCAGTATAGCACTATACATTTTCTGTTGCACAGAGTGCATTTCTTTCCTGGTCTGTGGATTAATTTCAGAGCGCTAACGAGCTGGCCTGACGTAGTGTTCAGAGCCTGGAGAAGGGCTCTGAGCCATCGCCGAGACTCGTTACGTGTCCGGTGTGTGTCTCAAGTTGTGAAGCGCTGTTTCTCCTGGCAGGAGCCTGACCTCGGTAGCACTGATGGTTTCCAGACATGCTGCTGTAAAATCCTGCCCCGAGATCCTGCCGAGCCGCGGTGGAGGTGTGGGTGGGGTGTCTGGGGCTGTACACCCATGGGCCACCCTCGCCCAGCGATGGTTCCACACCCTCGCTGCCAGCACGACGCGAGCAGTGAACGGTGCTCTCGGCAATGTTTCTTCTCATTGAAAGCAGCCTGGGAAGCGAGTGTTTGGCCGCTCCTGTTAAAGAACGTGTTTGTAGTTGAATTTGTTTAATACGGGCTGTCTGTGATGCCATAGCAGAGGATACTTTTAAAGCGTCGTTAGTGTTGTGATGACTCCCTTTACGCATTTTGAAAGGGCAAAGTACACCAGTGAAGAGCTTTAAAGAAATAGAAGCCGTTTGTTACGGCTTCCCTGCGAGCGCATGGAGAGGAGATGCTCCTGCCCGAGCCAAGCTGGGCACGGCGTGTCCTGCCCCCATCCTTCTTGGCCCTGCCCAGGCTGGGGCTGCTGGCATCACTCCCCTGGGCCAGCAGCACAAACACACCGTCCAGTCCCACGGACGGAGCAGATCTCATCCCTCTGCCCTTCGAAGCACGCCTCGTGCTGCTTCTGCCAAAGGAAATCGGTTCTTGTTTGCCCTGTGAGGCCCAGTTTGCTGCCTTGGTGTGTAATGAACTCTTTGTTTTTAGTAAGGAAAAAGCTGTCCCCAGTGTCGTGCCCGGGCTGTCAGGGGGCACGCAGACCCTGGCCCCCGCCCACTCCCCTCCGGCTACCGCTGCCATGTGCTGCACCGGCTCCTCCAGCTCAGCAGCTCCTGCTCCATGGTCTGGAGCACTGATCCTGCCCACATGCTTCACTAGGGGAAAATGGTTTCTGCTTTAATTTCCATTAGGTCTAGGAGATGACTTTCACCTCTAACCTGGAAACTGAGGGTGTAGGGTATCGGATGCCATTGGGCTTGTGTAATCCATGGTATGATGCTCTGTGATGTCGCAGTTGTGGCAGACGCAGGAATTTAGTGCTGCATGTGAAAATTATATACTGGAGGGCAAGAAAGTGAGGCTTCCAGTTTCCCTGGTATGCAAAATACCTGCCTGATTACAGGCCCTGCAAAGGCTCCTAGAATTCCTTGTTGACAGGCGCGTTCGGTGGGATGCTTGCCCCGCTCTCAGCACTCGGGTTTCTCTGGATCCTCACTCGCTGCCGTTCAGATGACAGGGTTTCAGCTGGGGCTCGCGGCTGCTGCTCCAAGTGCAAAAATAAGGTGGCCAAGAAATCAGGATGCAGCGGACAACGCTGCCCGTCACATCAGGGTGATGCTGCTGCTCGGGGCAGGAAGCCACCAGTTATTGTTAATGCCAGGGCCAGCTCAAAGTGATGTCCTCAAAACAGAGCTGAGCCCTTCCCTGGCCCTTCAGACAGAAATGAAAAGGCTTTCATGTTCTGCGGGGGTGGAGAGCACAATTTGTGGTGACCTGGCTCCGGCTGGCATTCGAAAGGTCACTTTGAGTACGACGCTATCTGAGCCCATTGATTTTAAAGGGAAAAAAAAAGCCCCAGCACTGGAGAGAGGGCGAAAGCGGGGGAGAGGAAGTGAAAATAGCTCTGGCAACAGTCATTGTCTAAAACCAACAAAGAGGCTCTGAAAGGCTCCCCGCTCGCCGCTGTCAATAGCCACGGCAAGGGCACCGGCTGGTACGGCGGCGGCCGCTCTGCCGGGAGAGGAGCCCGCAGCTCAGCTCCTGCTGCTGTGGGCGAGCTCGGGAGGAGCTGGGCTGGTGGTGAGGATGGAAAGGGCATGGTCAACACCATGTGTCCTGGTCAACGCCGCAGGTCCTGCTGGTAGGGTGCCCTGGACCCAGCTGATCGCTCTCCGGGTGCTGCCTGCTCTGTAGGCTGTGGAGTGTGGTGGGACCAAGCTGAGTTCCTACAAGCCAAAATGTAGTCTGAGGGGCCTCAGCCCCCAGCCACGGCTGGATCATTACTCTGAAAGCATCAGAGGCCAGGAAAGAAACGATTTGCCCTAAAGAGCTCAGCCGACTGTCAGCTGGTTTGTGAGCATTAGTGAGTAATAAGGAGGGAGAGCGGCATTAGCCCTGCATCCGTGCGCTCATCTGTCACGTAACAAGGAAAGTATCGGCACATTGTCATGTTTCAAACGCTGCTGATCAATGCTTTAAAAACAATAATAACAGAACCAGGGCCTGTGTGTGCCCAGAGGCATGGTGCTGGCCACGCAGCCGGGACCTGGCAGCAGCTACGGGCAGCTCCTGCGGCAGGGATGGCCGGGGTGGTGGGACTTGCTCTGGGCCCTGAGCTTCTGGAGCTGTGGAAGGTGCCTCGCTGCAATTCTAAACAGTCTGGCCCAAGAGCAAACTGCTCCTCTGTTAAAGGGTTGGTCAGTTGTCTGCGTGTGGCTTGAACCCTGGTAATGCTCCTCTGCTCTGGTTGTGGAGCACAGGAGAGGAGACTTTCCTCGTGATCATCGTGGCTGGTGTTCACAAGGGGTGGACAATGTTACATCAGATAAATCCCCCCTTATCAGGGGTTAGTCTTTGTCCAGGAAATAAATGGGATGAGCGGAGGGGAAATGGGTGGATGCTCATGAGAAGGGGAAGTTTCAGTGCCCGGATGCCACTTGCTGCATTGTCTTAATTTCTGTGGGGGACTGGAGGAATCGATCCCTAGCTCAGTGCCCCTCGATGACACGGGGACAATAGCATCTTGGAGGTGCTCTGGGGGTGGTGAAGCCACGTGACAGTCACAGGCTGCTCGACTGCTGCCATCCTGGGAACAGCAGAGTGCAGTGGGTGGGAGAAGCCTAGCAACCTCCATCTCCTTTGTTTGTGTCTCCAGAAGTAATTGCAGTACGTGGTGGTAGACGTCCCGGTGGTTGGGAGGGGAAAGGGAAGACTTAAACTTGTAACCAGGTTAGTCAGGAGTGATAAAGTGAATTTTGTCCTGCCCGGTGGTGGGAAAAGGCTGGGGGGAGGTGCAGGTGGCATCTCCTGGCCTGGACACCCAGAGGGAGAACAATGAGGGAGCAGAGGTGGCTCTTGCAGAGGGCTCCCACCAGCAGGTATGTCAGAAAATAAGACCAGGAAATGGTCTTATTGACTTGGTAGAGGAGAGGATAAAAGGATCTCTGCTGTTAGAGCGAGTGCTGGGAGCCCCTTTGCTCCAGGCACAAGCCCAGACCAGCCCTGGTCGGTGGGATGGACCATGGGAGGCAAAGCCCTGTGCTGGCAGACGGAGACTCGGCAAAATCACTTAATGGCTTTATTCTTCCTATATGCCTGAGCTCTTCCAAGCTTTGGATATAAGCGAGGAGAGCAAGGTAAGGCACAGATTATAAAAGTGATGGATCTACAAAAAAAGGAGAGGCTTGAAGGGTTGAAATTCACTGCAAAGCCTGGCCCAGGAATGACCCTCTTCCTCCTCCTCCTCTGGATTTTTTCCGTCTTGTGCAGAAAAAGGCAGCTGGTCAGCTTGACAAGTGGAAAGCAAAGCTTTGTCATTAATGCGCAACGCTGAAACAATGATGTATGGCTGGCGATAGATCATGTTGGGTTTCCGGAGAGCAGGCAAGACGAAGGCATGAGACTAATTCATGATGCATGAACGCATTGATCTTCCTGGCTCTGAAAATACAATGTAATGAACCCCCGCTAACAGATCATTTTTATGCCACTGCACTTCACTAATATCTAATGATTTCACCTTGCTCTGAGATAAAATATAATTGTATGGGAGTTCCAGCTTTGTTCTTTAATACTCGCGTAGAGTTAACGAATTATGTTTTGCTCTGTAGCTGTCGGCAAGTTGAGACAAGCTTACAAAAGCCCCGCAATTACCAGGCTAAGATGCATGTTGGAAACCCTGTGTGTATACGCGCGTGTGTGTGTTTGTATCTGCCAGGGACACGGTGACTCAGAGCTCATGCCTGGCTGCTGCTGGGCTCTGAAGCTGGTGATGAAGGACACTGCCAGGATGCCGAGGAGCTGGTGTCCATGCCCAGGGATTTCTGTGTCTCCTCCGCCCCGCCAGCACTCGGGGAATGGCGGCAGCTCCGCGACAGAGGCTACCTGTAAACACGTCGTTTGCAGCATCCCAGCTGGCAGCTTGAAAGCACAGCGATCCTTTTGTTACTTCCAAAGTCCACAACTCTTTTGAAGATCAACCAGCCCCGGTTTGCCCTCCCAAAGCTGCGCCATGCTTCTTGCCCAGCCAGGGAAAGTGTTGACTTAAGAAATGGAGTTTGGGGTCCTTTTGATAAGTCTCGCGAGTTCTTTGTACTTCACCCTAATGAAGGTGCACGTCGGGATTTTTCCTGCTTATTATTTGTCCACAAGCAAACGTTGCTGCCCTTCCAAGCCTGCTCGAGCGCCCGCAGGTTTCAGCCGTTTCTGATGATAAACAAGAAAGACGCTTCTCAGTGATAACCAGGGCGGGTGGAAGGGCAGGACGGGTAACCGCTGCCAGTCACAATGGGGTTGTGTGGTTGTGGTGTGCGGGGGCTGCTGGAGCCAGTGCGTGTCCCTGGCCCAGCAACAGGGACACTCCCGAGTGTGCCAGTGCTGGGCTGTCAAAGCCCCGTCAGCTGCGCGACAGCCCGGGGCCGGCCACGTCTCCCGCCGACCGACCGACCGGCAGCGCTTGTCTGGGCATCTTATCTGCAGTCACCTGTCTCCTCTTGTTTTGTTTAGTGACGGGAAGCTCTTTTGGGGGCGAGCGAGTGGTAAACTCCTGTTTGTTGCGCAGCGTCTGCTGCAGCTGGGGTCCTGGCCCCCGACTGCGGCTTTTAAGTGAAATCGCAGCGCGAGAAATGAGCAGGAGCTAGGAAATGTGAGTTGAAGGTGACGCTGTTTGTGGATTCTTCAAAGGCGAGCCTCGCTGTTACAAAAGAAGTCAATGGAAACCTAACCACTCTTGACAGTGAAAGCTGAAGTAATGTTGTACCTAATTTGAAATTCCCTCTAGGCTAAGTAAGACTTTTCCTTTCATGTGCGATGCTTGTATCCCTTCTGGGAGACCTTTCCTCTGTACCCTGCTTGGCTACATGTGGTGTTGACAGATGATTAAGACGTGAAGCCTCTTAAATCAGAGGCACAGCCAAAGTTTCGCATTGTGTGCTCAGGTGTTCACCCTCCGCGTTTCAAGGGCCTCAGCCTGGCTTTGAGGTTCGGGACTTGCTGCCTCTTGCAGCTCGAGGTGTCTCCAGCAAAGGAGACGCTGAAGGGAACAACAAACCAGAGCTGTACGAGCAAGACAACTGAGGGAAAACAGTCCTTTGCTGGTAGTATCCTTTATCTACAGTGGATGATCTTACCGGATTTGCTGGTGTCCTTAGAAGCCACCTTACAAGGTTTGCTTTGTGGAGACAAGGAGCAGAAGCTTCCACAAGACTCTGCTCCCTGTCCCCACCGAGCAAACCTTACAAGGTGCCTTGGGGAAACTGCTGGTCGGGGCCTCGGCATCTTTGGGATGTCTCCAGGTTAAACGACCTCACTGTGATGGGCTGAGCTCTGCCGCCAGGTCACCAGGGTCCATGCTGGGTTCTGGAGAATTCAGGTGGGACAGACAACACCCACAGGGCATCTTGTGGTGGGGAAGATACAGCTTCTGATGGGATCAAAAGGGCTTTGTTTCCCCAGCAGCTTGTATAAAACAAACAAATGAACAACAAACCCCGTCTAATTTGCCACGGTGCCCGTCTGGAGCACGCCGGGCTGGGCTGGCAGCAGCGGGAGCTTCCCCAGACACCTCCCCATGGACCCAAACCCCAGACATGCTGCCAGGAGGGTGGGTTGGACCCAGACCGGGCTCCGTGGTGGGTTGGAGAGCGTGAGCATTGCGAGCAGACGAGCTCAACGTACGAGTCCTGTCCTTACGGCAGGGCTGTCGATTCCCCAGGTGCTTATTTTGATGGGTTCCTTCCCCGGCTCCCCACCACGATCTCCATGTCTTGACTTTTCCAGGCACTTTTCTCCTATAAGAATATTAAACACATTTAAAAAACACTTAAATGCTAATGCGAAACCTGGAAAGAGGATGTCAAAAGCAAGAGGCGCTTGGAAGACACGATGTCTCTGTAGAAGGGTTTGACCCCGGTAATCTAATTTGCTTTACATTTAAAATGATACTTCATTCTCTTATTATAAGGCTCTGTGTCATTGGCTCATAAAGATTACAATTTCTTGTCTTCCAATTGTAATAAATCCAATTCAAGCACCCACTTGATTTGAAATTTGTCACAACAACATGCAGAGGGCACAGTTCCTGAGTTTTATGGTGCGAGTGCATTAGAGACTCATCTGCAGGAAAGATGATGCAAGACTATAAAATGATTTGTCCCTCTCCCTTCTCAATTGGATCTGTGCTTTAAAAAAAAAAAAAAAAAAAAAAAAAAATCTAAATTATAGCTTAGTCCTCATTATCCAGTAGTAAAAAGGTTAGACTGGCAGGGGAGCCAGACTGGCTAGATTTTTCGTGCTTTATCCCGACGCTGGGGAATAATCTGGTTTCTTTAAAACCATCTGAAAATATTTCATCTTGTTTCAGCAGACTCGGGAGCTTAACCTTTCTGGTTGCGCATATTGGAGATGATAGAAAACCGATCGGTGTTTTGTGCATACATCTTATCAGGCACTAAATAATACAGTCGTGGCGGTTGATGTGCCCGGCTGCTCCGTGCCAACGCGCCGGCCCCTCGGCTGGGCTGTGGGGTCTGCAGGGCCGGGCAGGAACAACCCGCTCAGTCTGGTTTGTGTGGTGGGAACACGATGGCCGCAGAGACCAGTGGCTTCGGGTGCGGCGCTGGGCACGGCGCGGTTTTGGCCCGTGCCCACGGGGTGTGTTTCGGTGATCGCGACGTACTTGGCTCTCTCCGGGAAGGAGGAGCGGGTGTGTGGGAGCCTCGCCAGCAGCGCTGCCGAGTCGGGGCAGGGCGCACCGGAGGGTCCTCTGATAGAATCACTAAGGTTGGAAAAGATCTCTAAGATCATCAAGTCCAACCGCCAACCCAACGCTACTGTGACCACTAGACCATGTACCGAAGCGCCACGTCTACTTGTTTTTTTAACACGTCCTGTGATGGTGACTCCACCGCTTCCCTGGGCAGCCTGTTTCCGTGCCTAAATCACTGTCTCAGTAGATGTGGAGCCGCGTGGGCTCTGAGTGAGGAGCTGGACCCCTCCTGAGTGCTTGGACCCAGAGGGACCACAGGGCTCAACGGGGTGGCTCCCAGCTGAGGACAGCCGCAGCAGCCCTCCAGCTGAGAACACGAGGCCATGGCAGAGGTGTTCCCATGAAGCACCTCTTGGGCTGCACCAGAAGGGGTGAAATCCCACAAAATCCCAGCGCGTTTTGGGCCAGCCCCACTCGCTCCTGGCACAGACCAGGGGCCGAGAGCAACGCCTCAGCCACCGCCAGCATCGAGATGCTTTGGGGTTTTATTTTGGACAGTCTCAAAGAAATACACACGAGACACTTTGCTCGGAGAGAACTTTTATACTTTTAGCGTCTGTTGTTCCTTAGGGGGTTTTTGGTGTTTTTTTTTTTAACAAAGGTTTTAGCCAAGCAAAAAATCCCATCTGTATGGCTTTTTTATTAAAAGATAAAAAAGCCGGAGTTCATAGGAGTTAGCATTAAGTCACAGTCCGCAGCAATCTAAGGTATTCACTGGCTGGGGACTCTCTCTGTTTATTTCAAATACCCCTTTATCATTTTGTTGAAAGAGCGGTGTTCTCTGTAAAGCTCTGCCAATTGAAGAAAGAATCAGATAATGAAGACTGATGCTGCACTGATGACAGCCCTTCAGATCCTCAATAGGATTTCTCCAAAATCAAAAGACTTTTTTGTTTTATTGTCACACTTGTGGCTTAAAAATAATTAAATTTAATCTTGTAGCTCTCGAAACAAAAATGGAAATTCAAAACCCGGCCCCCCACATGCAGGAAAAAGACAAAGCAAATGCAAATATCCAGTGGGTGCTGGAGAAAATTTTGTACACGATAAATGAAAATATCGTGTTTACAGTGGGCGTCCAGCGTATGCGCTCCACAAAGACGACATTATTGCTCTCAGCGAGCGGGGCTGGGCTTTGTGTGTGCCTGCAGCGTCCGTCCCGAGGGAACTCCGGTCAACATACCATACACTCCTATAAGCGCTGCTTCCGTTTCTGAATTGGGCACCAGGATTTTTTGGAACCGTTTGGAAATGTGCCATTTCTTCACCGCAAACCCAAACCGGGCGTGCCCAGGGGCTGGAGCAGAACCTGGGGCTGCCCACGCTGCCGGTCCAGCCCGACGTGCTGTGCTGGAGCAGCGGCCAGGGCAGGATCCGCGGGCTGGCAGCGAGGAGCCAGGACGCTGCGGCCAGAGGCGCCAGCTGCTACTCTGACTTCAGGAGCATCCCGGACGCCGGCGCCTCACCTTTCACACCTGCCCAGTGGCGGCAGGCGCTTGGTTTCTGCAGGTGCCCGGGGATGGAGGGGACGTGCTGGGCGCTGGCCTTTCAGGACGCGCACAGCTCGATGGCAGAACAAGCCTGTAAAGCTCTCTGAGTTTCGCTGGCACCCATTTTAGATCTTTTAAAATTTCGAACAAGTTTTTTCATCACAGCAGAAGGCAGATAAATAAAAT
This sequence comes from Coracias cyanogaster, assembly GCA_033124195.1. Classification (NCBI taxonomy): domain Eukaryota; kingdom Metazoa; phylum Chordata; class Aves; order Coraciiformes; family Coraciidae; genus Coracias; species Coracias cyanogaster. The sequence goes on along the minus strand of JAVSBS010018176.1, from coordinate 3,586 downwards.
ATATTGGGAGCTATTTGTACTGTAACTAAAGCCCTAAATTTATAGAGGGAGAGCGTGGCAAATGACAACTTTGTCACAGTACATGAAAGGCTGGAAATGAGGCTTTGCATTTTTACCTGATCTTTAAAGAGACTGTGCCGTGTTCCCCAGGCTGGGGACAGGTACGAGGAGACGCTCGGAGGCTCTGCCAGGAGCCCAGCCGCTCCGGGGGGAACGCAACGCAACCCACCCGGGAAGTGCCGAAACGTCTCCCAAGCGAGCCGTTAAATCTGCAATGCTATAACTTGATTATTCCTTCTCTGGATTCCTTTTGACAAACTCCTCCATTTCCAAAGAGTTACACAGGATTTAGCCCCATGCTGGCTTTAATGTGAATTGTGTGGCTAAAATTGCATGCAGCTCTTTGAAAATTTCAGAGCTGGCGCTTTTCCCGAGATCGACAACTGTTTTATTTCTCTTGACAGAATGTGTATAGCGAACAAACACTGCCAGTTGTGGAGGAATCTTTTTGGTCTCAGTCTCTATAGCACCTTTAATCTGCGGCTCAAAGAGCCGCGTAAGAATGGCAAGTCCCACAGTACCTGCGCAAGCGGAACGCGTTCTGCGTCGCCGTCCTTTTCTAGAGGAGAAAACTTGGGCTTCTCTAGGTTCTTTTTCCCATCCTAGGCTCTTGATGGAGTGAATGGTGGAGCTGGGGACTGGGTGGACAGCCAGGGTGGCGAGCAAGTCACCTCAGTTCCCTTTGCCCGTCTTTGTGAAACTAGGAGCAGGTTGGTTGTTGTTGGGTTTGCAAACCCAGCTGAAAACACCTTCTACTGTAGCTTCTTCTGCAGTGGCCATGACTAACGTTGGTTACGGCAAGTCGGGCACCGTTGTATCCTCTCGCATCATTCCCCAGGATGGGAACAGCAGGATTGGTGCCAATTTGCACCGGGACCTGTTCGCTCTCAGGCCTGAAGCGTTGGCCATGATTGCTGCTCATCCACACCCCTACGTCCAGCTCCTGTGACCCAGCATCGCTCAAGGCACGCATCAAAAGGCGCCGTCCAAACGCCGTGTTAAGGGCAGGCAGAGCACGAAAGGCCTTTACCCTTCCTCCCGTGCCTTTCTCTGTAAGCCTGCTTGAAACCGTGGGGCTTGGCTCCATCTCTGGGAGCATATCACAGATGGGATACTCATTTTTAAGTTCATTTCTTGCTCCCGATTTAAAAGCTAAATTAACAAACAATTGATTATCAGTTTTAAAATGCAAAAACACCATCTGGTCTTCGAGGCGCACCGAGTTGCGGCTGGGGGAGCAGGAATGACACATCTGAAGGATCTCGGCAAGTGGCACCAGCAAGGCTCCTGGGAGAAATTCCTGCCGCTCCTGACCCCGGCCAAAGCGGGCGAGGAAAACCGATCATTCATGTGGGTGCCTCTAAATCTGCAGCAGTCCTCGGATGATCCCGGTGACAGGATGCTGCGGTGTTCAGTCCGTAACGCCGGCAGCATGGAGACTAGAGCGTGGTCCCAGGAGTGCTCCTCTCTCACAGGCTCCTCTCTTGTCCCTGATGCGGATTGCTCAAGAGATGTCTGGAGGTGTTGACGGCCTTCAGGGTTTTTGAGGGTCATAGCCTGCTGTCAGCCTCACCTCCAGAGCAGGCACTGAGTGCTGTTCCAGCATCCATCCCGCTGTTCCAGCATCCATCCCGCTGTTCCAGCATCCATCCCGCATCTCATGCCAGTTTCCCTCGAGAGACGGGCCAGAGCCGGCCTCAGGAGCGAGTGGCTGCTTGTCGCTTGGGGAGCAAGTTCCTCATGTGACACCCACCATTCTACCAGCTCTGGTTGTGGGGCGGGTCGGCCCTCCCTGGTCCCCCCTCCCTCGCTCCTGCCTCCGCTCCCCCGTTAGCTGCTGTCCCCGCCTGCCCGTGACTTGATCTAATACAGCTTTCAATCACTGCCAACGGGGCTTGCGCTCCACTATCATAACTGCTAAACACACTGTGACAAATAAGCTGAGGCTAAGCTTCCAGGACAGAGGAAATCGTTTTCCTCTTGAAATTAAAGTTGATGCATAATGGAACGCAATAAGACGTTTCCAGCAGGAACGTCGCCAGTTTTTGTACATCTCGAGTCCCTTTTTGTCTGCCGAACGAGACGCGGGAGGTTGGGGAAGTCATTTCCTAGAGTTCAGGATTTGCAATTTGCATTCTATAATCTCCTGGTCATTTAGCAGCAGATAATTTGTCACGGTTTGTTTTAGCTGTTGTGATATTGATATTTATTATGCAAATTGTATTTCCTACTACTTATTGTTCCGCACCCTATGAATACTTAAATTATTATAAACCTTTTTAGTTAATACGGGTTGCCTTTCAATTTGATGCTTGAGCCGCGGTGGGTCATAATGCACGATATTGTGCAAAAGGGTTGAAACCGTGTAATTAAAAATAGACAGACAGGATAGGCGGGCGCCTAAGGGCACAGAGGCAAGAGGAGCTTCTCTGCGGAGCCGCTCGGGTCCAAGCGGGTGAGAGCAGCTGGAGGGAAGCGCCCAGGCCCTTCTGGAGAGAAGGGAACTGGGAGTCCTGGGTGAAGGCAAAGCTTTCTCACCACCCAAGGGGCAAACCTGGCTTGGTTATGGACTGGCGAGGGTTGCGGTGGCCCGAAACTCTGCGTTGTTGAGTAGGAAGGAATCTGGCATGTCCATGGGGCAGAAGCTTTGGTGATACCAGGAGGGAGCGGGAATGCTCCAAGCCCCAGCTCTCCCTCAGCGCGGTCCCAAAGGGCAGCGTTGGGTGTTTTTGGGGGGCCTGGCTTTGCAGTCTGGTGGGTGGAAGCTCTTCCCGGCCCCACGCTCTGACTCAACGCTTGCCTTGAGCGGTTTTGACTTCAGGCTTGGCAGGACACAAAGTCGAACTGACAACTCACCTGCCTCAGGTTAACTCGGAACAACCGAATTAAGGGCGTTGGAGATGTTTGGCATCCCCTGCGAGTCCCCCCTCGGTGCCGCGCAGGACCCTGGTGTCGGGGGGAGGGAACCTGGGGTCCCATCCCGGCTGAGATAAAACCCGCCCGCCCCAGGCGCGACCCAAGGCTCGGCTTTGCGGTCGGGGGGAGCCGTCGCGGTTCGCTCGTTCATTGACTCCCTTCAAACCCCGCCTAAAGCCGCTGCACGGATGAGAAGATCCGCGGAAAACGCCGTTTCTGGTGGGGCTGCGGGCTCTCGGCTCCCCCCGCGGCCGGGGAAGGCTCAACACCGCCTCCAGCGGCCCGGGGCTGGGGGGGACCGGACCCCGGGAGGGGACCCTGGGAGCGGGGGGACTCCGGGAGGGAGGATGCTGCGGGGCCCGGAGCCCGGGAGGAGGATGCTGGGGGGGGGGACCCCGAGGAGGAGGATGCTGCGGGACCCAGAGCCCGGGAGGAGGATGCTGGCGGGCACCCGAGAAGGAGGATGCTGGGGCGGGGTCCGCGCCCCGGGAGAATGACGCCGAGCGGCGCTGCCGTGGGAAAGGCACCGGGCGGCGACACGCGCAGCCCGTCCGCCCGGTCGGCCCGTCGGCAGGAGTCGCGATAGGCGGCCGCGGGCTGGAGGAGCTGT
>JAVSBS010018173.1:0-15386 GCA_033124195.1 Coracias cyanogaster | reverse complement strand
CGCGCCTCACACCACCGTGGAGGGGGGGGGGGGGGGCGTTGGGGGGGCAAACCCACCCGCGGCGCACCCCGGCGGTGCGGAGCTGCAGGGGCTGCTCTCCAGGCGAGGGGGCCGGGGGCTCCCCGCCTCGCCCCCCGACACAGGGGCCGGGAGGGACGGTGGGCACCGCTTGGGGGGGGGGGGGGGGAGGGAGTCCCGGAACCGAGCGGAGCGTGGCGGGTGCGGGGCAGAGCAGCGGCGGGGCTGGGGGGGCACGCCCTGCCCCGGGGGTGGGCGCAGCGCCGAGCCGGGCATCCGCATCCCCCGGCACTCACCTCACGGCCACCTTGACGCAGCTCTCCGCGCCCGCCATGCCCCGCGCCGCCGCGAGCGCCCGCGGCCCGGGTGGGGGGCGGGGCGGGGGCGGGGCGGGCCCAGGTGCCGGGGGGGCGGGGAGGACACGCCCCTGGAGCCGCGGAGAAAGGGCGCGCGCGCGCCCCCGCGCGGAGCTGCGCGCGCCCCCGGGGTGTGCCTGCGCGCACGGCGCAACCCCCCCGGGGCACGCGCACAGCCCGTGTCACTCACACGCACGCACACTCACACATGCACTCACACTCACCGCCCATCACCGCTGCCCGTTCCCTCCTCAGTGTCTCCCATTCGCGGGACTCCCCCGTTCCCGCCTGTCCCTCCCAGCGCCTCGCGCCCCTCGCCCCTCGCTGACGGCGCCGGGAACCGCCACCATCGGCCTGGTGACGAACGAGGCCCGGCCCTGACGTCCCCTGGTGCCAGAGCCTCGTGGGCAGCCACCCGCGGGTGGATGTGTCGGAGCCCGAGTCAGGGGCGCAGGTCCCACCCTGGGGCCGTGCGGCAGGACAAGGGCCGCGGCAGCTGCCCCGGTGCCAGCCCGGTCGATGCCCCCGCTGAGCGGCCGTGGTCGCTGTGCCAGACGGGCTCTGCAGCGCCCGAGCTGCGGCTGGAGCTCAGCAACAGCCACTTCCCTTCTGCCGAGTTAGCAAATACATGCCCCGCTGGGAGCAGGTGGGCTCCCTTGGCCCAGCACTCCCCGGGACGCATCCCCCTGCTGCATTTCGACAGAGGTGAGGCAAGGAAGAGCCCAGCATTCCACCAGGCACGAGGCCCTGTGCAGCAAGACCCAGGCTGGGGAGATGCGGATGCTCCCGTGCTTGGTTGGCATCCAGAGCCTGCCTGGGGCACTGAGGGCTGCCAGGTGAAAGTCCTGGGCAGACCCATTCCCAGAGAGGGATATCCCTCGGCTCCCACCTGATACTGGGCGGTGCTGGGCAGCACTGGCACGCGCATGCAGCACCTGCTGTGCTCCTGCGCTCTCCTGGCTGCAGCATCTCTGGCCGGTCCCCTGCAGGGCTGCAGGAATGTCTGTGGGCTGGATGAGACCTTCCTGCGGGTCAGGCTCAGCAGTGGGTGCCCAAGCCCAGCAGCAGTGTTTGGAGATACCTGATGTGACAGAAATTGCACTGCAGTGGCCAGTTCTCCTCTTGGTTAGACCCAGGGCTGCTGCACTGACCTGGACGTGCTTTCATGCTTCTACCCCATCCCATTTCTTACCTGTCTGGGGGAGTGAGCCAAGAAGTCCCCAGGTCTCACTCTGGCACAAGGCGTGTGCTTGCCTGCTGCCCCAGCCCAAGGTAGATGTGCCAAGCCACTTCTCCTCCCCACAGGACAGGCTGGCTGTGAGCAGGAGGAATGGGCTCCAGCAGATGCTGGGCCCAGCTGCTGAGATACTAGGAGACCCCCAGAGCTTGGCAACCTCAAAGTGGCTGGTTAAGGCATGAGCACTTGGGAGCAGGGGCAGACTTCCCTCAGCACGGGGACTGGAAGCTGACACAGGAATCACTGCCAGCTCTGGTTATCTGTGGTCTGGCGTTCACAACCCCTCTTCAGGCTGGGCAGCAAGCAGCCGTGGGCACTGTCTGTGCAAGCAGGGTGGCAGAGGAAAGAGAGGACAGGGGCATCCACAGAGTCACACAACAGGAAAACTTTAATGATCTCTCCACATCTTGCAAGACCCTACTGGCAGAGCACCATCCTGTCCTGCACCAGCATCCTGCAGGCCCAGCCCCAAAATCCTCCAGAAGCTGGACAGAGCCCACCAGGACCTCAGGCAGAGAGGGGGAGCAGCGTGGCATTGCTCCAGTGACCCCTGCAAGCTCCTGAAGAGCCCATGCCCACTGGGCTGCATCAGTAGGTGGCTCAGAGGCGAGGGACAGTGATGGTCTTTTGAGAGCGGGCTGCCCTGGGCCCTGGGGAGCCGACTGGTGATGCAGCGGAAGTGTTCCAGGGGCCAGAACCAGTTTTTGTACGCTGCAGTGTTTCTTTTCCCTTTAGAAGCTCCACAGCTGCTTTCTCTACCTCATCCATCTCCAGCTGGCTGCTGGTCATCATCTCATTCCTGGTCACAGCTATGAAGGATGGGTCATGGGCCAGAGCCATGAGGCCCCCAGAGATCAGAGCCTGCAGCAGAGGATGGAGGTCACAGCCCAAGGTGTGCTGGCTGTAGCAGCGTCCCTGGCTGCTGGCAGCCCACCCTCTTCCCAGCTGGCCTCTGCCCTGCACATACCTGCTGCTCATGCTCACAGCTAAGCTTTGCCCTCCAACCTCCCAGCTCAGCATGAACAGGGCACCAGCGCCTCTCGCTGCCTGGCAGCCCTGCCCTCCCCTCTGCGAGACTGTGCCCCCACACTACCTCCTGAATGAGGAAGGTGATGGCTGGGGTGGAGGATGTGCTTGGGTCACCACTTTCATCCTGCTGGTACCCTGAGCCGGGCATCGTTCCAGTCATGGCGCCATCCTTTCTGGGCAGCTGGGCAAGAGGAGCAAAGAGCTGCAGCCTGGGCTTGGGCAAGGCCCATGGAAGAGCTCTCCCATGTTAATGTGGGGGCTGCAGGTGCTGTCCCCAGGCTGGACACACACTCCCATTCCACTGGAGCTCCTGGGCCCAGGGCACCACCTGCAATGGGACCATGTGGGCAGAGAGAGCTGGGACCCAGCCCTTGCCTCCTGCCCTGGCACTTGCCAGGTGATGAGGCACCATGGCCAGCCAAGAACAGCCAGGGCAGTGTCAGAGCAAACCTGACACTCCCCTTTTTTTGTCCTAGCTCTGGAGACAGCTGTGGAGCCAGAGAGCTGCTGCTTCAGAGGTCTCTGGCTAGATGAGCACCCAGTGCCCACTGCAGCAGTGCTGTGGGGCTGGCTCCTTCCCCAGGAACGTTCCAGCAAAGGTAGGTTCATGGTGGAGAGCCGCAGAAATCGGCTCCTCCCCAGCACAGCTGGGACAGCTTTTCCCAGGAGGGGAAAGACCTTCACCCATGTTCCCCATGTTGCTGCCCACGGACATACATTGCCCCCTTTACCTTCTGGGGGAGAAGATGCAGTCCTGAAGATGGGTGACCCCCAGAGCTGGCCCCTCGCCTCCTGCTCTGAAGTCGCTGCAGCCTCTCCATGGGTAAGGGGTGCTTGTGCTCTGGGAGAGGGAAAGGTGGGGACATCAGATGGGAACAACAGCAAAGACACCACTGCTACCCAGAGCTGGGAACAGGTTAATTAGACTGGGGGAACAAACGGGTTTAGGAGTTCAGGACCAACCAAAGTCCCAGCGCCTTCCCATTGCCCCTGGCTGGCTCCTTACTCATGGCTGGGAAGGAGAAGTCCCCCTTTGTGTAAACGAACATGGTCTTGTGAACTCGCTGCCCGGTGGTGGCCAGTTCTCCCCCAGCTGAAGGCGCTGGCCTCACGTTCCACCACCCCAGAAGGAGGGAAAGTGGGAGGAAGGTCTCCTGGAGCTCCCCAGACTGGTCCTGCTGTGCTTGTGGCTATCAGCTAACCTCCAAGTTGTTAGGATCTGCGTCTCCTTCTCTTGTCTGCCCCAGCATTAGCCCCTTCCCCCTGCCCTGGTCCTTGGGCTGGTCTAAATCCCCGAGAAGAGGAACAACGCTGAGACTCACGCTGTGTGGGATGCCTGTGTGCTGCTGGCATCGTCCTCCTCAGCACCTCGTTCTCATACTCCATCCTGGCAAGGACAGGCAGGTGGGTCAGTCCAAGCAGGGACCATGTGCTGAGACCAGCTCCACCCAAGGGTGCAACCCTCCCCACCCTCTCCAGTCTGAGGAATGCAGCTGGAGGGGCAGACCAAGAGGAGCACCTGGGATGGATGGAGAGGGTGGAGACCTCAAGGAATAGGATTAAGTACATCCTCCTATGCTGGTAGCCCTTGTCCCTTGTACTGTGCCCAGGCAGGTGCTGGTGGCCCCTACCGGGGCCTTGATACTCAAAGACTGGCAGGGAAGGTGGAAGGGCCATTCCTCAGAGCCCTGCTGTCCACCTCGATCCTCACAGCACCAAGATGAAGGAGTGATGGGAAGGATAAGAAGGTCATGTAGGGAGTCACACAATGCTGATGTGTGGAGCCACACACCAGCCCTGGAGCTACCCTGCATGTTCTGAAGACATCTCTGGGAGTTCCAGACTGGGCTCTGGGGACCAGCAAGGGGTGTCTGGCCTCTCTGTCCCCTGGCCTGGGCCCTGGCTCACACTCCAAGGGCTGAATTTCTGCACAAAGCTCCTGTGTCCATGGAGCCACTTCCATGGATAGCGCTCAATTCCTCCCTGAGTCTGCAGGGATCTCACTGCTGCAACTCAGCCTCTTCTCCAGACCTTACCCATTCAGGAAGAGCCCCTGGGCAAGACCAACATGGAGCCAGCATCCAGCACAGACCCGCTGGGAGCTCAGCCCCTCCTTGCCTGCCCACATGAGGCTCATCAGCCCTTACCTCTCCAGCCAAGAATTGCTGTTGGAGTTGTTGACGTTGGTGTTGCCTTCCTGAGGAAAACCATCGAGGAAGACAGGGGAATCAAGGTCCTCGCTGCCCACCTCTGTGAACTGCAGGGGCCTCTGGCTGGCCACCTGGGGTTGCAGGGGGCTGCTGGGCTCCAGGAAGCTGTCCACCTGGCCAAACAAGCCACCTGTCCTCTGCAATCAAGAAGGAGGGCATCAGAGGAGGCCTGGAGCTCTGGGCTGCTCTGGGGCCCTTCCCATGGGAGGAGACATGTGGGGGTGCCTGTGGGAACAGAGGTCTCTCTGCTCGGTTTCAGAAGCTTCACTGCCTACGTGGGGAAACCGAGGCACTGAAGGGTGACGGCTATGTAGCAGCACTGGGAGGAGAGCCAGCCCTGTGCATGGCAAGTCCGGTCCCCTCTGTGGGACAGCCTGAGCTTGTGGCAACTCTAGACACAGCAGTAGGTGCAACCCTGCAACACCACAGCTTCCCAGGCTGTCTCAGAAACTCCAGGGAGTGAGAAGTGTATCTGTTCCTGCTCTGGTGATGATGGCACCGGAGCTATCCTGCCTTAGCCTGGCAGAAGGTGTGATGGGGCTCTCCTCAGCACACCCCTGGCAGGCCTACAAGCAGGGTCCTTCTACAGAGGGGAAACTGAGGCAGGCATCAGGTTGCCCAGGACAACTCAACCAGAATGTCCTCAGGGAGAGGAAGGAAGTGCCAATCCATCCTTGTGGTCCACATTGTCTTTCATGGTCACAGTCACCCCTGTGGACTGTCTTCCAGATGCTGGTAGTCATGGTGATCCACCCGCAACACACCTCTAGTGCCCTGAAGGCTGCACTCACCCTGTATATCCCTTCCTCCATGGCAGCCACCACCATTGCTCTTTCCAGCTCCTCCTCAGCAGTCAGGTCCCCAGAAATGGCCCGATGGATTTCAGGAGCAGCTTCTTCTTCAATGCTCCTCAGCCCAGCCTGGTGGGGACAAGAAGGTATGGCTGGGTGTGGTCTGGCCCCACCACCTCTCTCACTTCGGGCTTTTCAGAGGGAAACATGATGAAGCACACTCACCTGGTGAGCCATGCTGCTCTGCCAGGTCTCCTACCAGGGACAGGACATGGGTCACCCTGCAACTGGCTCCCTCTATGCTTGCTGAAACAGCTTCTGGGCTAGTGCTTGCCCACAAAGGGGTGTGTTAAGGGCAGCCTGACAAAGGGTTGGGCTTGTTGTGCTCAAGGGGTAGCTGTCCTTCTACCCTGAACTGGAGATACCCGATTTGGGGCCTGGCTCTTTTCCTTGCCTTGTGCCTTTGGGGCCTGGCCTTTTATCTCCACAAGTGATTTCCTCCCTGCAAGGTCAGCAGAGACTGTGGACAGCCCAGCTTCTCTGGCCAGGTACACAAATCCCCTTGCCCTCCCATCCCACCCTGACAGCATCCTTCAGGATTCTCTGACTTGCAGTGGTCCTGCTCAAGATCAGCCAAATCAACCTCTCTCCACCTGACATTGAACAAGGCCATGAGAGATGATACAGAGAGCACCAGGCACACAGGACTATCCACAACACTGCTAAAGGGAGGAACAGAAGGACTTGGGAATGGAGAAGAATAGATGGATAAAGGGCTGGATGAGCAGCACTCGGTCCGGATATGGGTCTGTGGTGGGGGTTTTCAGGTCTTAAAACTGCTTGGTGAGCAGACCTTGCTGAGCCCTCTCTGCAGCTGAAGTCAGCATAGCAGAGTCAAGAGTCTCCTTTGCTTCTGGAGTCACCTGCACCTTGGAGACTAAGGTGACTCTCAGCAGTGGAGTGGTCACAGCCAGGTCAGCGCTGGTTCACTTGGGTCCACCTCATTTCCAGAGCCTGAGGCAAAGAGGTTGCTATGTGTCCTTGCAGCTCTGTCTCTCTAAGTCATTCTGGACATTCCTGAGCTGTGGAAAGCCTCTTTCCTGATCTGTAGAGGTCCCCAGCACACCCTGCCCGCCCCAAGGAAGGGTCACCCCTCCAACACCACCCATATGCTACCAACCTGGATCTCCACAGGATTTTTCTTGGGCCGGTACCCGTAATACTCCTCCTGGCGCTTCATGAACTTCCTGAAATGCTCTTGGATGAGGAAAGTAGCATAGAATTTTCCCACTGTCACCTCGTCATCTGGAAAGGAGGAAACCAACAGGATGATACCACTTATCACAACACCTCGAGTTGCTAGAGCAACTGAGATCCCAACCAGGTGTCACTTTGCCCCTCTGGGAAGTACCACCAGGTGACATACCTCCAATAGGTGGGATGACCTGGTCCAAAAGCTTCATACTTGTTCGCTTCCAGATTTTTTTTATAACAGCTCTGAGCTCCTCATTGGCCTGCTCAAAGTTACCTGTGAGAAAAGTGAGCAGGACAGAGCAGCTCATTCCCAGGGGAACATGAACATGAGAAAAGACAAAGCATGTGGAAACCTGGCCAGACTCCTCCAGGGTGTGACAGCTCCTCTCCAGCCTCCCCATCCAACAAAAATGAGGCTTTCATTTTAGCAAAAAGAGTAACTACAAAATAAGTCAGACCTAGCAAACGGGTGGAGCGTTAGTGCCACTGCCTCTGTCTTGGTGATCAACAACACATACCAGCCTCCCCTTTGGTGAGCTCACAGGTTTTACTGTTCCTGCTCATCTGCAATCCCCGTCTGGTCCCATGCGTGCTCCACCATCTCCTGTGCTCCTCCCAGGGCTGCCTGCACTAGGCTCGAGGTCACGTTTCCCACCCTGGGGAGGAAGGCACCTATGCCACGCTGCTGGGAGACACCAGCCCCTGTAGCCCACCACTGCCCGACCTCAATCCTGCTAGAGGTGGCTGCCCCAGCCCAGCGACAGTGCTGCTCCTGTGATGCCACTTCACCCTAGGCATGGCAACAAGCTGGTATGGCATCTCCATGCTCCAGGAAAGGAAGCGGGCAAAAGCAACTCCCCCCAGCACAGCTGAACTGAAAGAGGATCCATCCCCTCCATTCCAATCTCAGATTAGAAATAGATGGAGGGACGTGAAGCCAAAGTTGGTGGTGCTGTGCTGGGGCAGGGGAATCGGGCTACACTCAACAGAGCGGGAAGGAAGGCTGGTGGCTGTGCATTGTGGCAGGGATGGGAACTGGGTCAGAACCTCTCCTGAGCTGTTTGGGGTGAAGTGGCATTGCTTGACCCTTCAGGGCTGCAACACATGCCTGCAACTATTAATGTCCTCCAGTCTTGGCCTGAGCAGCCCTATTCATGTGCCTGTTGTTTCTGGTTCAATGAGATAATTAATAGCATGAAGGTTGCACCAGAGGGTCTAGCCCCAGAGGTGCTGAGGTTCCCAGACAGTGCAAGGGACCAGTGTATGACCAGCACATGGAGAGAGTCCCCCCATCAGGCCACAGAGGCAGACAGGAGCATCACTCACCTTCTGTCTTGATCTTGAGGGCTGTCCTCACCAGCGCAAAGAGAGTTGCATTGAAGGTAACGGTGCCATCGCTGTTCAGGGGCATGTTCATGCACACCAGGCGCTGCACAGCAAACCAAACCCTGTGACCGCTGGCCACAGAGCTGGCCAGCAGCTCCCTGTAGACCAACAGCCTGTCCTGGGCAGGGGGCAGCTGTGCTGGCCAGGGAGACGCTCTGCTCGGGGCACTGAGCCACCAGCCAAGGAGCCCTCCCAGCTCTACCCACTCTGCCCAGTGCCATGAGGCTCTGCACCACTGCTGCACCTGGGGCAGAGACACCACTCCTCCTGACCAGCCAGCTAGAGCAGACCAAGCTGTGGGGTCAGGAAATAACCCAACCTATGGGGCACTGGTGCCATGGTAGAAAATCATAGAATAATTTAGGCTGGAAAAGACCTTTAAGATTATTGAGTCCAACCATAAACCTAACACTGCCAAGTCTACCACTAAACCATGTCCCTAAGTGCCACATCTACATGTCTTTTAAATACCTTCAAGGATGATGACTCAACCCCTTCCCTGGGCAGACCTGTTCCAGGGCTTGACAACCCTTTCAGTGGAGAAATATTTCCTAATCGCCAATCTAAACCTCTGCTGGCACAACTTGAGGCTATTTCCTCTTGTCCTATCACTTGTTACTTAGGAGAACAGACCAATCCCCCACCTCACTTCAGCTTCGTTTCAGGGAGTTGTAGGGAGCGGGCTCTCCCCTGAGCCTCCTTTTCTCCAGACTGAACAAGCAGCCACCAGGAGACACAGCATTCCTCTCAGGGAGATGGGACTTACTCTGCATTGTGCTCCATTCTCCATCAATGGCCCCATGCTGCTGTGAGGGTTCTGGGGATCAAACCTCCTAATGACCCATGACTGCCCAAGACCCATGAGGGTTTATACCAGTGCCCATGTGGTTTACTTGTGAGCCTCACACAGGCCCTGGACTGGTGTAAAATGAGCTAAGCCATGATGTGGGTGCTCACGTCTACAGAGCCAGTGTGTCCAGCTCCCTCAACGTGATCAGCCCTTGGAAACAAAATTCTACAGCCCAGATGGTGTGGCCAAGTTCTGAGGCACAACACTGCCCTCCTGCACCAGATGCAGGCATAGGGCACCCCAGTGTCTCCAGAATACTCCCCTCCATTAAGCACGAGAGTCAGAGCATGTGTATAAATCATGACACTGGGAAGCTGGCTGGGTTGTCACCCTCAGCCTCCCTGGGGAGGATGCAGAGACAGTTTGGACCAAGAGCCCCTGTGCCCACATGCCTGGTCACCTCCTTGGTTTTTACCTTGCAAGCTACACGGTGTGGGCAGAACTTCCCAAAGCCGAGGGGAGGCTGAATACGTCTCAGCAGAGTCACTACATCCAGGTGCTTGATTCTGCCCCTGAGAAGGCAACAAGCAGCATCAGCAATGTGGTGGCAGACATGAGGAGCAGTGGTTCAGGCAGGGGCTGGGTGGGTTCATCCTGACGACCTGCCCCGTGCTCCTGCGGTAGGCAAATCCCTACACTTCCCTCTGCCCCTCTTGGAGAAAGCAGCTGCTCCCTATGGCACCAGATAAAGGTGCGCAGTGGCATGGGAAGGGTTGGCAGCATCACCAGGGTTGGATGAAGAGGGAACCGGAAATCTCATGTCCCCAAACATACTGATGGCTTGTATCAGCCCTGGAATATGCTGGCAAGTCCACATCCACCTCTGTGAAGCTGGGATCTTAGACAGTGCCACAGCTCACACTGCCATGTGTGTCCCAGGGCAGCCCACTCCAGGCTCCCCATGGACCATCCCCTCTGTGCCACTCACTCCCTGTCACTCACTTGGCCTCGGGGTCGTACTCAGCCCAGATCCGTTTGAACTCGTCCAGGTGATGTGGCCCAAGGATGGACCAGTCACGTGTGAGGTAGTCAAAGTTGTCCATGATGACGGCCACAAAGAGATTAATGATCTGAGGGCAGAGAAGCAGGTGTGAAGGACACAGGTTAGGGCAGGGCCAAGCACTTCACATTGGGCAGAGGGACATGGACAGTCGTCAAAGCTGGTAGCACGGAGCAGGGAGGACTGCCCATGGGCCAGGTGTATCTGGGAGGAGAAGGGGCTTGGGTTCCCTGGAGCTGGGGGATGCTGTGGGTCACTCCATGCAGGGATGGGCCCCCCCACTCAAGGAGCTGACAGGGGATCCCAGGCCCTGCAGAAGATCCATGCCAGGCTTACTTAGCCTACTTAGCTTATTTAGATGGGATGGGGGATGATACCCCTAGGAAGAGGGTGCTGTGGGCAGAGCCCCAGGAGATGCAAGGCTAACTCAACACCAGGAGCTGCCCAGGGCCAGGATGGGGATGCTAAAGGGAACCCTACGGATGCCATCATACCAGGAAGGCGCAGAGCATGTAGAAGCTGATGAAGTAGAAGTAGGCGAAGCCGGTGCCGCAGGTGTACTCCTCACCCTCAGCAAAGTCTGACTCGGGGTCGCAGAGCTTGCCGTAGCTGCAGCCCAGCAGGATCTCCTGCCAGTCCTCGCCAGTCGCACACCTGGGGAGATGGGATGGCTGCTGGTGCCTGCCTGTCCTGGACATGAGCTGGGCACACTGAGAGGGGCATGCTGGGCACAGGACAACGGGAAGCCACTGGGAAAGGAGCAGTCAGGATCCAGGGCTTGCTGTACTGAGTCTGCTATTGAAAGCCCCAGCGTTAAGTGCTTGGAGTCAAGGAAAGCCTTGGCCTGAGCTCTTGCTTCCCCTTGAGTTTCCTCATAACTCACAAATTAAAATCCAGTCTGGGAAAGAAACATTCCTAATAGAAACCCCAAAGTGCCCCTCTCTCCTGCAGCTCAGCCACACCAGGCAAACCAACAGCCACTCCTGAAATGCTTCCACTGTTGCAAGAGATTTTTCTCTAGGGCAAAAAACAAATCAGCTGTAGAAATGCTGGTCTCCCTCACTCCAAGCTGCTGGGCTCCCATGCCGACTCTGAGCCCAGCTCCCCTCTGGAGCTGCTTGCTTAAGAGAAGACTGACCTGAAGAGCAGCAGCACAGCTTGTGGAAAGGTTTGGAAGTTGTTGTTTCGGTTGATCTCAGTGCCATCCACCATGGCGATCTTCCCAAACATCTGTAAATCACATTGGCAGGTGCCCAGCACCCTTTCTCAGGCACCAGCCACCCTCCAGAGTGCCCCTGTCCCTGAGCTCCTCTTCCTCTTATTTACTTGGCTTTGGGTGTCCCCAAAAGAGGCTGAGACTGGGCTGTGGGTGCTCTGGGGCTCAGGAGCAGCTTGGACGTTCCTGCCTATGCTGAGAATGTCCCAGTCTATGCTGCATTTCCTCTGGGCCAAGGAGACAAGGTCTTATGAAGCAGGCACAAGCACTGGTGTCTGTGTGTCCAAGTTGTGCCACTGACTCCACAAGTACTATTTGCTGCATGCTGATGCCCTCACTGCAGCCTGGAGGTGGGATGAGGCTGCTAGGGCTTTGAGCATCCTTGGAGAGTCCCAGGTAGTGCCTGGCAGAGGACCTAGTCCCTCTCTGTCCCACCTCCCCGGATGCTATCAGGCTCAGGGCATCTGTTCAAGACCAAATCCCACCCCTGTGCCACTCACCTGCATCCCAATCACAGCATAGATGAAAAAAAGCATCACAATCAGCAGGGCTACATAGGGCAGTGCCTGTGACAAAAGGACCACGGCTCATGTGAGACACCAGCCCAGCATCAAGGCAACCCAGGGGCAGGAGGCTGGATCTGGAGCTACAGCATCCATCCTCCATTTGGGGAGGGGACAGCTTGCTTTCTGCCTGCTCCTCTAACCACCCTCCCACTAGGCCTGCTCTCCAGTTCTTATGCATGGGAGGCTTACAGCAGTCCCAAAGGAGCAATCCCAAATGTCTCTGCAGCTGGGACGAGGGCTGAGCAGATGCAGGGTTGCCCAGGGCTGTGGGAGCTGCCCAGGCTCAGGGGCTGTGTGCTGAGATGGTGCAGCATGCCCTTGAGTTACCCACTTGGTAGGGACCAGGGCTGATGCGCCCAGACAGGCCCAGCCTGCCCAGCCTAGCTGTGACACGTGGTGATGTCAGTCAGGGAGACCCCCCACATCTTCCTACCCATACAAGCAATGTTCTCCTACACAGCTCAAACTGCTAGTCCAGCCTGAGACCAGCAGCCTGACAACACTGGAGCTTTCCTTCTCTGCCTGGTGAAGAGACACTGCTCGCCCAGCTAGCCTAAGGATGAGAACGTGCTGCCAGCCCAGGGCATGTGCTTGTCTGGGAGGGGAGCACTGTTCCTCACATACCTGGAAGGACTTGATGAAGGTCCACAGGAGGGTCCTGACACCTTCCCCTCGGCTCAGCAGCTTCACCAGCCGCATCACCCGGAACAGTCGGAAGAAAGTGATGGAGACACGAGAGTTGTCATCAGAGTCCTGCAGGCAGAGCACAACACTTGGAGGGCAGCAGGTGCTGATGCCTTCAGGCAGACAAGGAGGGGTCCAGGCCCCAGGTGGGGGGGGAAAAGTAATGACATTCCCACATCCAGGCACCAGACACAGTCCCCAAAGCCCTTGCCTGCACGGAGGACTAAACTGCAAAGGGGATGTGCTGGCACTTTCCCTCCAGCCTTCCCAATGAGTTCATCTCCCCAGCCCCAGTGTCTCACATCTCTCCCCACCCAGGCTGCTCAAGTACCTGGTTATGGGTGTGAGCAATCCCGTTAGCTCAGGGTGGGGACACTGCAGGGATAGGCATGCGGTCACTCAGGCTGGAGAGCCGTGCAGTCCCCCACACACCAGACAAGGTCACTCAAGGACAGGCTCAGGTCCCTCCAGGCTTGTCCCAGCACCATATGGGACACTCCCACCTCTGGGCCTATGTGTAAGGTGAGCTGGAGGCCAGGCACCAGGGACATGAAAGGTTAATGATAGCTGTTTAAGCACAGAAAGGTTGGTTTGAGAACATCCCAGCAGAGCTTTCAGGACAAAAAGAGGGACTGAAGGCAGGGTGGCTCTGAGGAGGTGCTACCCCGTGCCACCCCTACCTGCAGGGATGCCTACTCTCTTGGGTTAGCTGTGGCCTCCCTTGGTGGGACACACAGCCATGTCCCACTGCTGGGGACTCCTGGGATCAGGGCAGAAGGGGCAGGCAGGAGCGGAGCCGGCAGGCACAGCTCCTGAGCTCAAAGGGCCAGGTTTTGTCTGGGAGCACCAAGCACACTGGCAGCTGGAGGTTCAATTACCTGCTCCCTTGGTTACTCCTGCATGTCACAGCCTCAGCCCCAGCCTCTGCCACCATGAGCAGACCCCCCTGGCCTCCACCAGGCACTGTCCATGCCAATTCCATCACTGCTTGGGTGATCACCCACGGCTCCCTTGGCCTCCCAGACCTTTACTGTTGCCACTGGATCCCCTTCACTCCCACCATCGGGCATCATCCTCATGCTCCCACCACCCAGCTCATCTGCTCCCAGCTGTTCCAGGGCAACAAATCTGAGCTGTAAACACCTCTCTCAGCAGCTCCATTTTCTCCAATCTGGTATTTCTTGAGTTTCCAGAGCTGCAATGGAAAACACCATCTCCTCTCCCCACCCCTTCCCTCTTCCCTTTCATTCTCTAGTGCCTAGCACCTGCCCAGCAAGCACGGTGATCAGGAATATTTCATCAGCTCCAGTGCCCCACACCCCCACCGCTGGAACCTGGGCAGTGCCCAGCAAAGGCCAGCTTGCCCTCTGCAGTTCCCAGCACCAGGGCCCTGGGATTCCTGGGAAGAGGTTCCAATGCTTGGGAGCTAGCCCCTCTCCATGTTCAGAGCTCTTACGGGAGCTCCAATTGGCCACCCCACTGCACCCCCATGGTAGTTTCAGCCACCAGTGCAGGGCTTGGCCCCATCAGTCCCCTTGCACATCAGGCCAGCAGCCATGGGACACAGCCAGCTCCCTGGAGAGGGCATGGTGCAAGAGTCACCCCTCTAACCATCTCCTGGGCTAAGAGCATCAGAGGCTGCATTTGTGCTCACAAATTCCACCAGGCCTTACACAGACAGGCTGATGGTCAGAGGAACCGAGGCCAGCTGTACTGCCCTCAACGGCCGGGGACACCTTTGTTAGGTGCTCCATTCAGGCCAGATATCACAGCACTGGGGAGTGGGACGGTGGAGGCCCACCCAGGAGGTGGGCCCAGGAGGGCTGGGGAACAGCCCGGCCCATCCTAGGGTGGGAAGAGGTGTCTGTGTGAGCAGTGTCTCACCCCAGTTCCCTCTCAGCAAGGGGAGAACTCCACCAGAGAGAAAGCATTGTCTTCTGGTGTGTCTTATGGCATGCAGGACACATGCAAACACTGGCCAGGCTGGCTGGGCGCGGGCAGCGGAGAGGGCGCACGGCAAGCACATGCAGATATATTTACAATGCCATCACAGCCTCCGCCCAGGCAGTACAGTCCACCACTGGATGCAAGAACAGTCTGTCGAGAGAACAAGAGAGTCAGCAGGAGTGAGGCAGGGATGAGAGGGAGGGGTAGGTGGCTGCTGAAGAAGAAGACAGCACACACAGAAGGAAGAGTAAGATGAAAACTGGAGACATGAGGAGGAGCACAGAGGAAGGATGGGCAGACACCCAATGTCATTCTGGCTCTCAGACAAGGCAAGGTGATGTTTGAGGGGCAGAGGCAGCAGAAGGATGGCCACAGAAACACACTGATCATGACAGACTTGCCCACTTCTGTGCCCCACTGTGACAAGTCTGGGGCAGGGTGTGGGGGTCTGACCTCAGCACTGTGTCATTCTGCTGCCTCCCACGGACACCCCCAGGTCAGGTCCAGGGCTGCAGCAGGTGGGATCTGGAGGCAAGCTGACCAAGTCAAGCCAGTCCATGGCTCCTCTGCAGCAAGCTGGGCTGCTTCCAACACGCTGCTTGGACACTGAGACAAAACTGGTATGGGTTTGTTGGGAACGAGCACTAAGAGTCCTGTGTGTCGGTAAGAGGCAAACCACTGCCTGGCACTTCACCACTGAGAGGCAAGAGCTGCTGGTCTGCACATGGGACATGCAGAGGAGTGTTCACTCACACTCACACTCTTGAGCAGGGGTCCTCAAACTTTTTAAACAGGGGGCCAGTTCACTGTTCCTCAGACACGTCGGGGGCCGCTGCACTGTC
>JAVSBS010018170.1:0-18065 GCA_033124195.1 Coracias cyanogaster | reverse complement strand
AGAGGTTGTGGAGTCTCCTTCTCTGGAGAGATTCCAAAGGCGCCTGGACACGATCCTGGGCCCCCTGCTCTGGGTGACCTGCTGGAGCAGGGGGTTGGACGAGATGATCTCCAAAGGTCCCTTCCAACCCCCACCGTGCTGGGATTCTGTGATATTTATATATGAAAAGAATAGCGTGTCTGGTTGTGCAATTGCTATGAATTTGGGTTTTGTTTTGGTTTTTTTTTTCTCAAATTAACCGCTGTTCCTCCTGCTTGCTCAGTGCGTGCAGGCAGAGAAGCAGATGCCACCGTCTGGGCTGGATCAGCAGCTTCTCCCCAGGTCCAAGCAACTTCCAAACTTCCAGCTTTCTTATTAGCTGCCTTCCTACAAATGCTCTGTCGTGCTCACGACACTGTTTCCTCCTCGTTCAGGAGGATACAACTCTAGTTAGTTGGTCTCTAGTTACTTTAAAATCAAGCCTGAGAATTTCCACGTAGATAAGAGTGTGCAACATTTAGATTTAGCTGAGGAGAGTGACTGTTGAGATTAACATGGTTTTAAGGAGCTTATAAGATGAAATATAATATGTGTCGGCCCGGAATCCTTGCAAAAGCCCTGATGGGTAGCAAATACGTAAAAGTTGTATAATGAGTTTACGTAAACACTTGATGATGGCTCATGCCACCCTGTATAAGCATCAGCTTCTCCAGATACCTGTTGCCTTCAACTTCCCGCGTGTGGTTACAGTGTAAATAGTTCCCAGTTTTCTACACAGGCAGGGACATGTAAACAGCACCAAGAGTCTTCTGCTGTACCTTGGAAAATGTCTCTTGAACCTAAGTAAAAAGAAAAAATAATCACATTGAGTTACTTATATAAATATATAAAGCATTATTTGTGTGAGCAATTTCAATGTCTTTTATAGGTAAGATTCCTTAGCTTTGAAGATGCCACTCTTTGGGAATATTGTTGTAATTAAGCGGAATGGAACGGATGGAATTACTTTTCCCCTCACTGCAAGTTCTTGTCTATTTGGAAGGTGAGAATTGGTTGAGTACTTGCATCAAAATCACATTAATGACATTTTTCCTGCAGGTTATATCTTTTGCTATGCATTTTCAAAAATAAGCAGTTGTTTATTTGTGAGTGGGAAGGTGATACTGGACGAAGGTTAATTGTAAGACTAGAGAGCTGAACTTAATTCTTGTTACTGCTTTTTGTACTTTCCTTGCCAGAACGACTTTTTTTTTTTTTTTTCATTGAAAGTTTCTGGCCAAAGGAAATTTAGGGGAGGGATTAAAAGTGGCACAGCATTGACAAGCAAATGGTGGTATTATTTTATACGGCTGGTGAAGAGAAGCGAGGTACGTGGCTTGTGTGTGACCGTCTTTGTTACATCAGTGCCCTTCTCAATTTCGGGGGGTTTTTTGGTTCCCCAAAACTTCAGTAATGGAATATGTCAGCTAATATCTAGAGTTAATATTAATAAATAAACAAAACTTTAATCTCCTCCTTCAATCTTGACACTCGCTTTGATTTATACAGTTGAGTGATAGTGGGGCTGGAGCTTGATCCAGCTCTTTTACATTAAAAGATAAAATTAATAAACCTGAGTGATATATGTGAAGACTTGACTAGATGATCTTACTACGAATAAGCTTCAAGTAAAACATTTTTACTTCTCTTAACGAGGTCCGTTCAGCACTTTACTGACTGATAGATGTCTTAAATAGCTGTAATTATTGAGTCCTGAATTAGATTCCATAAGGCAAGCCTATGGAAAGCACTTCAGTGTCAATAATACTCTGGTTTGAGCAGAGCTGCCCAGACAGGGGACACTTTAGTGGTACAGACACTGTTTTTTGGCAGGTGCATCCCTGAGAGGTGTCGGGTACTTCTGACAGTCCCTCTGCTATGACAGCTGATATATTTGCTGCCTGAGACCTACAGCAGGGTGAAAGCGTTAGAGATTAGCTTAAAAAAAAAGGGAAGGAGGAAAATTTGGTGCACTAAACCCAGTTTTTGCTTACTAACAGCTTTTAAAAAGGTAGAAATGTGTCTGTGCAGATGAGACCAAAGCTCAGACCACCCAATACTCTGAGAGCGCTCACTAACTAATGTCTAAGAGCAAACTTAAGAGCATATGCTGGTATTTTCTAAAAATACTCCCCAAGTCTTTGGCAGCTTGCAAGTCAGGAGACACGTAATGTCAAACCACCCAATCCCTGTTGTAGACATGTTTCATTCGGCTTGTTGTGAACTGCTTTATTCCAGAATTTGGGTGTTTCACATATTTTTTTTGTTACGGATTCTCTGATGTTGTAGAAGTGTGAGCTGCTGTCATTTTTCACCACAGTGGAAAGATTCAGGCTGTCCGTTTAATTCGTGGTACCCAGTTTAAGAAGGTATCATGCTGCTGTACAATTATCTGAAAGTTGGGAAATCACCTAATTCTATAGCAGTCAGATTTTGGTGTGTCTTGAAACTCAAATTGCCTTTTCACCTGCAGGAGAGCAGAATGTGATATTCGCATCCAATTGCCTCAGGTCTCGAAAGAACATTGTAAAATCGAAGTAAATGAAAACAAGGAGGTAAGAGAAACGTAATTCAATGACATAGGTGTTGCGTTGATGCATCTCATCAGGGTACTGCAATGTTGGTTTTATTTTTAGGCCATATTGACGAATTTGAGTACAGTGAATCCTACGAAGCTGAATGGTGGTTGTTTCCAGCAACCTGTACCTCTGAAGCATGGAGATGTGTTGACTATTATTGATCGTTCTTTCAGGTA
Source organism: Coracias cyanogaster (assembly GCA_033124195.1). Lineage (NCBI taxonomy): Eukaryota > Metazoa > Chordata > Aves > Coraciiformes > Coraciidae > Coracias > Coracias cyanogaster. The sequence continues at coordinate 15,292 of JAVSBS010018170.1, read as the reverse complement.
AGTGCCAGTGCCAAACTGTCAGTGCCTCCACCCTAGAATGTGTTCTGCAGGCACAGAGACTTGTGGGCGTGTGGGTGAAGATGCAGAAGATGGCTGTGGATCAATGGGGAAAAATTCAAATGTGCTTTTACCATCTTCAGAAACAGAAATTAATCTAGTTTAGTTCTTTACAGTGTCTTGCAGACCTTCTCCAGAAGGCAGAAGTGCTTAAAGATAGATTTTAAAAATCACTTTTATATTACAATAAGCTAAAATGATAAAGATAGAATCATCTAGAAAGATAATTTTGATTTTTTTTTTTTTTCACTAGTAGTCATTTTTAGGGGAAAATTCGGAAGTATTTTAATGGAGTTATTTTGATGTTTATTCTTGGGAGAAGACAACTATTGCTAGGTCATTTCTCTAAAAAAAAAAAAAAAAGGAATTTAGTTATCAGCTATTTGACAAAAAATGGTTGTCTTGCTTATTAATTATTTCTTGCAGATTTGAATATCCTCCCCAAGCAACTCCAAGAAAGAGACGTTCGAGATCTCCAAAGGATGAAACGCTGCAGGTAATTTTGTGGCCATAGACTTATTTACTACAAGTCTGTTGGTGTTTGTAGTGATATGTTACTCTGCTTCCTTCCCCTGTATTTTTATTAGTAATTTTTCAGCCGTAGACTTACCTTCCTGCTTGAAAACACCAAAAAACTTCTTCAGATAAAAAGTTTTGAAACAATTAATTATTTATTGATCTGTAGACTTGGCAGTTTCTAGTAGTAGATAACTTAATAATCTATGGCGTTACGAATACAGATATGCTATTAAAAATTAATCCTTAGCTTTTTCTAGGCGAGGATGGGATGCAGGGAACTCAAGAATATAGGCCTTGGATGTCCTTATGCTATAAACGGGGAAGTTTTCCCTAGAGAATGAGTGTCCTTTTTTTCAAAAATAACCTGTACAATGTGCTACTGCACTAATGCATTGTTGGAATTTATAAATATCAAACTCAGCCTATCTTTTAATAATTTATTTTCCATAGTTTCTTTTTTTTGTTCTCAGCAAAGTTGTTTTTTTTTTTTTCTCCCTTAAAGGGAATAGTGTTAGTTTGTGAGTACTGTGGCTATTAAAAGATTTTTTTTTTTAATTTTGTTATAATTTTCTTATTTAAATAAAAATTACAAATTTCTTGTTAAAATTAAAAATTTTCTACTAAGTCTGGCAAGAAGGTGAGGTTCAAATGTACTTATATATTCGAGCTAATAATTTTAATGAGAAAACAAGACTTAAACTCTTGCTGTATCGGGCCTCAAATGGATATTGGGCAATGTTCTGAAATACTCTAGGATTTAATTTAATGTTTTCAAGTTTGCTTAGTAAGCAATGCAAGTACTGTAATAAATCTAGTGGTTTTCAATGTACAGTTGAAAGCTAAACTGTAAAATATTTGTTGCTCTGCTGTAATATTGTACAAATTTACAGGTTCTTCATGTTCAGCAGGTGGCAGAAGTGGAATTATTACACAAACAGCCTTCAGGATCTAAAAGTCTTCATGCATCAGGTTGGTACCTGTTTTCTGGGGTCTTTGTTCTCTTCTTCCCCCTCAAGTGCATTTATTCTTAGAAAAAAAAATGAAAAACAAGGTTAAAAAGAGCAAAATAGCTGTATTTCAAGGCTTTTCAACCTGAATACAATATCCTTTGGTATGTCAGTGTCCTGTTTGATCGTACTTAGATGCTGTGACTTACCAAAGCTATGTCCTGCCAGGAGAAATCAGTTTAATTGCACGCTGACAAATGGGCAGTAACAGGTAGCCTGGAATTGGCCGAATCTGTGGATCTTGCTGTAAGCGCTTTGCACAAATTCACTTTTGGAAGGCGATAGCTACGAAAGGCTTCAAAATGTAAGACAAATGTCAGTTGGAGCTGTTACATTTTACTTTTCTGCATCACCTCGTGTGTTCTTTCCTAATAAGAAACTGAAAGGTCTGTTTACATGGACCTGTTGGAGAGGGTCCAGAGGAGGGCTACAAAGATGGTTAGAGGGCTGGAAACCTCTCCTATGAAGACAGGCTGAGAGAAATGGGCCTGTTCAGCCTGGGGAAGAGAAGGCTCAGTGGGGACCTTCTGGTGGCCTTCCAGTATCTGAAGGGGGCCTACAAGAAGGCTGGGGAGGGAGTTTTCACAAAGTGAAAGGACAGGGGAAATGTCTTTAAACTGGAAAAGGGGAGATTTAGACAGGAAATTAGAAGGAAATTCTTCACTGTGAGACTGGTGAGACACTGGCACAGGTTGCCCAGGGAGGTTGTGGATGCTCCATCCCTGGAGGTGTTCAAGGCCAGGCTGGATGTGTGGCCTTGAGCAACCTGGTCTAGTGGGAGGTGTCCCTGCCATGGCAGGGGGGTTGGAACTGGATGATCTTCGAGGTCCCTTCCAACCCAAACCAGTCTATGATTCTATGATTTCTAAAGCATACTGTGACTATAAGTTCACAGTGTGAAACACTGAGGGATGATGTTTTTCCAAGTACTCAGAACTGTACAGTAGGTATTCAGAGATACCACATGGGAAAAAAGCCCTAGGTCCTGATGCAAACAGGCAAGAGTCAGCTGAAGGTTTCACGGACTCCCTTACGTTTGCCATTGCCTGATGAGGATCTGCGTGGTTGCAAGTTTAGTAATTTGCTCTCTGTAACCTTGAACGTTCACGTACTGAAGCTTGCTTAACACTTATCTGCCAACTAAAAATGAAGCTCAGCAGAGAAACATTTTTATGTAGCTTGGGGTGGTTTTGTTTTACACGCTTCACTCAAATTTGTTGCAGTCCCTCAGCTAACGGCTGAGGCTCAGCCGCTGGCAGTCCCCAACTTCTCCCCTGTGTTTATTCCATAACATCTCAGACACGAGATCTGTTTTAAATTAAAAATTTAAACAACATTACGTTGCTCATTTGCTATCAATTATATCGCTGCAAGGAAGAGCTGGGCTTCTCTAATCTGTCTGCGAATATTCTACCAAACCAGCTCTCGCTCTTAACATGTAGTTATTTGATTCCAGACAGACACAATGATACATAGCGAAGGGCAGCAAACAGCTGCATAACTGAATTACATTAATTACTCAATATAAACCCCTGATTGCAAACACTAATAGCAAGTGATCAAAGCCAGGGAAGCAAGGCTCGTGGTGGTGTGTTTTAAAAACACACAAATCACTTGGGGTTATAGAATCATAGAATGTATTGGGTTGGAAGGGACCTCGAGAGGTCTAGTTAGAGCAGCCCATAAAAGAAATGGCCATGACGTCCAGTCCCAGATCAACACCGTGACTGAAAACCTGCTTGTGCGTTACAGATTCAGCCTCACAACGTCAGTAAGTTTTCAGCTAGTCAACAGGAATTGAGCTGAGTGACAAACTACTAAAACAGCTAGGCAGAAACCATTCTTTTTTGTGCTAGCCAGATTAAATATATATCCCAGTAAAATTATGATTACAAGTTGTCTACAACTTCTTCCAGACTCTGAACGCGACAGAGAATGATGAAAGCCTGTAGTCACCTGGACAAACAGACATCATGAACCTGAATTACTGTTTCAGTAACTACTTGAAATCCAGACATTGAAAAGTACCACTGTGCATCTTCAGAGCTACTTCAAGATCCATTTCAAAGAAATACCATAGTACTGTGGCTGTAAATGAGATTAAATCAAAGAAAAATCTGGATTAAATGTCAAGGAAAAAGAGGTCTGTAGGAATGCAGAAGTTGTCCACAAAAGTGTTGATGTGAATCCTGTGGAAGGAGCAGGAGCAACAAGAAACAAGATGCAAAAGAGCCCTCACATCAGCACCGGCCAGATGCATGGAGTGACTCAAAAAAGAAGGGGTTTTTGATGTTAGTTTTCAAGATTCTCTAAAAGTTCGTATGGTCCGAACATCCCTTCTGCTTCCTCTGCTTGCAAAGGAAAACCCTGGAGCTTTGTCACGGGCAATGAAGTGTCATTCAAGGGTGTGTCCAGCCACGTGCCATTGCATTTACTGGGCAGCAGCACGCTCGGCTCATCAGCATGTAGCTAATGACGGTCACGTGCCAAAAGCTTCGTGTCCTTTAAAAAAAAAAAAAGGCAAGAAAAAGCAACATTCAGCCATGAAATCTGCTGACTCTTCTATTCTTAAATAAAACCCCAGCAACTTCTATAGGGTGAGTGAAATACAGAGAAGCAGCCTGCGCACTGCCGTGGGGAGGATATGGACTACCAAAGGTGACCGCTTTGAAGACGCTTCTGTGAGGAGGTCAGGGGGGGTCTAGAGTGACTTTGATACCAGTTTAGGCTCGTCTATGGAGAAAAGTTACTTGAATTAAAGAACGATGTGAATCGGAGAATAGTCGTTCCCAGTTAAAGTGAATGCTCTTTCTTTGCAAAAAGGCTGCTGAGGAGGGGAGTTATTGGGAACATTGTCACAGAGCAAGCATCGTAAGATCGCTTGTCTGGAGAGGAGCTGTACAATTGTGAAATGCGCTCCACAGCCTGAAGACAAAAATTCCCTATGTTTGAACTCTACCATAATATCTGGGGAAACTAACACCTGAAAGACAGACAACATCACAGTACGGAGAGAGGACTCTCACCTGCCATTTATTCCTTCCTAGAGGAAGGCCCGATGGGAAGTTAAGATGCGGGCATAAAGGAGAGGAACCACAAGGACAGGCAGCAGGAGAGGTAAGCAGGAATTGCCTCTCCTAGTAGGATGGCATTGTTAAATGCATCTTGAGAAGAAAGCCACTAGTTTCTTGTCATGAGTAAGAAAATTTGAATAAATTTTAAAAACAGGCTGATCCTACACGTGAGGACAGTCCAAACCAGCAGTAAATTTCCAAGTAGGTTCTAATCTCTGGGCAACAATAAGAGTTCTTCTTGGTTTTGAAAAAGTTGGTGAGAGTTTATTCAGGGTAACAGTGTATGCAAACTACACGCATGCTTGGCTTTATCTTAATTCACAGTTCTCGTAACACGGAGATGCAAGGCGATGAGGGTTTGGCACTTAAAAATGAACACCTTCTACAGAAACATTTGTCCTGCCACCCAAAAGCCACGAAGACAACACTTGGGTCTTGAGAAGAGTTGGGTAAGGCTAAGGAGCAGGGAGGGAAAACCCAGGTGCTTGCAAGCAAACGTCACAGAGACGACAAGGGATACTGTAGTCCCTGGATGCTGGGAAGCTCACATCAGCTCCCATTAACAAGCAATACTGTCAAAGAAGTCCACATGGAAACTCAGGAAGGCACCGAAGTTTCCATGTTTTCCCCCGCTACCTCATTCTATCAGTGACGCTCATCAGCTAAGGAGGAAGGAGTCATTGTTTCATACGTGAGCACTGAAACACTTCCTCATGCCTGGGACATGAACTCACCCAGATGCCCCTAGAACAACATCATGGAACGAGAGTTGGGTACAAAATGGCTGGAAGACCCATTAGCTTTGGAGTAACTTCACTTTCCTGAGGGAAGAAGCAGGAGCTAAAAGGAATGTGAAGCTGGGGGAAACCCAGCTCATCTGATCATGCATTTCTCCAGTTCATAAGATGTTTGTTGCAGGCTTTTCAGAGGAGCAAACGTTAATCTGAGTGGTACAAGAAAGACCTGTTTACAATACAGATCTGCTGCTCGAATCTGAGAGCTGGGCCATCAGCATCAGCCCAACAACGACGCTCCCCTCCTCCTCTCTCATTTGCAGCTATGCACCTGGTGCGAGCTGCAAATAAAAACAACATCCTTCACAATTCAGCGAGTGCTTACACCTAGGAGCATAACATGTGACTGCCTTTAAGTGTCTCAGTTACACTTCACACGCAAGCAGAATCCCTTTGGGTAGTGAGCTACAAATTGCTTTTCCAGCTGCTTGAGCAGAAATTTGGAAGGACAGCAGGGAGTGCATCACCAACCCTTCTGGAGAAGGAGGAGGAGCACAAGATGTGCCTCAAAGGCTCCCTCGGAGTTATGATGCGTGCTTCAGACTGAAGAGTCAACAAAAAAGAAAGACAGAGGCAGAAGCGAGAAGCTGAGGAGCCTGTAACTATATCTGGAAGCAGGCTGGCTCGCTCCACAGAGAGCAGCAGATCAGGACTGGCAGCACAATGGTCATGGGGCAGCATTTCCCAAATTACATCGATCCACATCCTGCCCCCAAGTGATTTTATCAATTGCGCTCTTCCTCCTCCCAGCTGCAACTCAGCTGTTCCTGAGCTACAATCAAAGCAGTGCAGATCCCCAGTTCCTTCAGCTTTTCCCACTGAGCTCTGCGTGCTTCCCCCTCTGGGAAATGCTGCTAAAGGAAATACTTTGGGAATATGAGAATATAGCAAGATCTAGCCCTAGGCAGACAGGCAGCTTTCCACAAATGGAACATGAGACAGCGAAGAGCAGATCTGCCGTGGTGGGAAAGCACGTGACAGAGAGGGGAGGAGGCGCGGAAGTAATGCTACATTTGGACGGTCCAGTATGGATATCCTGAAGTTAAGAATTAAAGCAGTGCTAGGTGAAAACCCTCCTACAGTAACCTGCTTATGTCTTTGTGGAACAGGAAGATGAGGTCTAGTGGCTGACTAAAGGAGGACAACACACTTGACCCATGATAAAAGGGGAACATGGCTCGCAGGGGAATTAATCTCCCCTTGATTTAGATTAAGTGGACCCCAATCAATCATGAAAAATAAAAAACAGAAGTTAGAAGAATTCTGAAGACACCACGAAGCCAAGGAACCAAACCATTTTTAAGAAGGGGCAGGAGTTTGTGTGAAGGGACTACAGTGACTGCACAGCTAAACAGAAGAACTTCTAAGGCTGGTGCGATGCACGTCTTCATCTGATACACAAGATTCTGAAGAGGAGTTGAGAGGCTACGGGAGAGCTCTGTTTTCATAATACCCCTACATGTTGGCTTGCTTTATGGTAAGCAAGGAGGAGTTTTCCTCTCACTTCTTTGATGCATCATCTTTGATGCTCTGCTTTTCCCCCAGCTTTCTGCTTGGTTTTGCCATCCTCCATGGTGCTGACCACATCCAGAGCGATGCCACAGGGGAAACTGCTTTTCATCAGTGGCCCAGCTGGTATGTTTGTCCACACACTCAAGGGTTAAATTCAGCAGGAGAGAGCAGAAGGAAGTCCCTTCTCCTGTCTCCACCTATCCTGAGATTTTTTTTGAGAGAAGATAAATGGTTTCCATCACTTACTTTCTTCCAAAGGAATACCGCAGGTGCAGTTTTTGGTCTTTTAACTGTAACACTTAATTTTGCTGCTGTTTGGTAAGACTTTGCTGACCCTGCATGGCAGTGGGAAGAATGGGTGTTGTGGGGACCCTGCTGAAACAGACATCCCCTGTTAGCTAACCTACAAGAATGTATGTAAAGGTGGGACGCAACAGCTCCTTTTAGTCCTAACTTCTCAGATGACCTAAGAAAATGAAAATTTTTTCAACAGAATATTTGTTAGTGAGCTATATCTAACAGTTTTGTAGTAACTGGTGGATAAAATGCTATGATCAAGTAGCATGAGGAATACACAGCATTCCTGACATCCCCCCAAACACATCGACATCTATTTCAACCATTCCAGCTTCAAACACAAACTCAGTTCATTCATTATTCTGTTTCTGCCACTAGCAAATACATAGATCCCTCCAAGGAAGGTGACTTTGCCATTAATCCACGTCACACAGAGTGAAAAGATGCTCAGACTGAAACTTCAAAGCACAAAGTGTGCACGTCCCTGTTACTCACTTCAACAGCAGCTTTCCCCACAGCGCTGATCACAAAACTAACTCCACCTCCTCAAGAAAATCCCCAGTTTTTGTCTTTGTAGCACTACTTCCTTCCCCAAATCAAGAAAGTAGAACAGCTGTCACATGAATTCTTCCCAATTCCTTACTATCAAAGAATCTCAGGTCTTCTATGATGCATGAATATAACGAACGCATCTGGCTAAATTTAACTTTTTACAGAAATTCAACTGGATATGATCTAGCAATACATTTACTGCTACGTCACATCTTCCTGAATCTGGTCGCTTGACACAGGTTTCACAAGCAGACAGGCTGCCGCTACTTTCGCCACAACTTGTGATGTCATTTTGAAGATTCAATGACTTTCTATTTTTATACTACCAGTTTCAAAACATCAATAATTTAGTCTTACAAAAGCGTAGCATGCAACAGCACACATGACATTTTTGCCGCCTTTTCAAGTTACAAACTATTTTTATCTCTCCACTTTGGATTAGAAATTGGTATTACTGTTGAGCGGTTTGGAAATCAGGACTGTGACAGCAAAGACCCTTCAATTCCTGCTGAAAAAGAAAAGGAAAAATCTCTAGAGAATGATGTCCCAAAATGATCAACTGTATTGAATTCAACCGTCATAGTTCAGGTACTATGTAATTACGTGTATTGTACTTGCTTCAGTTTCCTTGTGAGCTGCTGCACACTACTCCGAATAGACTACGGGATAATCCGCGGATACAGCCATGTGATAAGGGTACAGCTGTAACTGGAAAAGGTTACAAACGTGGTACTTGGAAGAGTGTAGACGCTTTGGAGCAGTAGGATTGAGCAGCCTGTCTCTCTAGATGCATTTCCAGATGCGCGCCTTCCATGCTCCCTTCCCTGATCCTGGCATCCATTCAGCTCTAGGCATAAAAACCACAAACACACTGATTTACATAAAATTATTTCACTCCATTTTATTTAAGATTTTCTTCTCCAGTTAGTAAAAGAAAGATGTGTCTCTCTTTATACATATGTACAAGTTCAGTTATAAAAATAGACAGCACATTCAAAGAGAAAAAAAGGCTTGGCATTTGTCTGATTCCCTCTAAATATCATATATACATGTGAATAGGAGGGGAAGGGGGAAGTCTTCAAGAGTTAATTAAACATCACTTCCCCCTCAATTATCCCCTGCAAATCTGTTTAAAAATCAATCTAACTAAGCTCAGTTCTGCTATTTTCAGGTGTGCAAATTAGAGGCAGAGCCAACAGGAAGCACTCGCTCCACACTGTAGGACGCCAGGCAAAGGATTTGGGGTTGGAAAAAAATTACAATAATAATAATAAAAAAAAAGTCATCTTCCGCTGTCACAGCCCAGAACTGCAATTCAACTTGCTTCTTTCTCAGGGGATGAAAGTGCCCCGGCAGAACAGCCTTTTCATTCAAGGCGTCAGGCAGAAGAACTGCCCCACACCTAAATCTCAGTGCAATGCAGATGCTTACAGCAAAGCAAGGGGCTACGGGGAGGTTGTGCATTGAGAACAGGGAAGGAGTAAACAGAGAATGAGAACACAGATGGGCAGGGGCAGTGCTGCCTCTATCAGCCTCAGGGGATGCGGCTTCCAGTGCCCGCCCACCGCAGTGAACTTCAGCAAGCTCGTGTGTGTGATGATCACAAAGAGGAAGGGAAAACACACTGGAAGGACGGTCAGCGGATGGCTGGCATACGAGACAAGTTCCCCCCAGGAGCTGGCTGGAAGGGGGAATGGCACGGTTCTCTCTCAGGACCGTTTTCCGTCGCTCCCCTCACAGCACAGCAAGCGGCAGAACCACGCTCTGCTGCAGCACAGTGAGAGGAGCTGCAGCAAACTCTTCCCGGGCACTTCAGCTTTCCTTCTTCTTCAGATTTGTCCGAATAGAGCCTTATTTTGTTTGTAAGCTTTGAAGAGTTCTGTGCACCTCAAAAGTGAGAGGAATTGTTCAGAACGCAGGGAGCGTTGGCGCTGATCAGAACTCTAATGGGCAAACCAAACCACAGGCTTGGGGTTCCTTCCACTGCATGAAGCAGAGGCAGCGCTGCGGCTCTCACCAGCCCTGCCAGCACTCTCTGTATCCTGGGGCTCCGAACCTCTTCCTGACAAACGGTGCTGAAAAGAGTCCATTCCCTGGAAACCAACTGAGGCACCTTTCTTTGCTTTTCAAACCTCTAAAGAACCCAGTGGGCCACACTAGAAGAACCCAAGATTTGTTCTGATCACACACCATCTTCGCCTTAGCCCCCAGTTAGCCCTGCACGTACACTGACCAGCTGCCAGCACAGAAACGTCCACGACTCTCCAGGATACTCCTAGGGTTCAGATACTGATTTTGTAGGATAAAACTAACGGCGGGTTTGACCTCAAGCTACAGAAGAGAAAGTGTATTGGTGGGACTTCAAGCACACGAAGCTGCAGGATATTGCATGGAGCAGCTGGATGTTTTCTTAGGAATCTTTGTCAGATGCGTCAATAGAACACAAGCTGACCCTCTCCCAGTCACCCCAGACTCCCTTCCCTCCTTCTCGCGGTGTCTGCAAAGAGAGTTTTTTGGAATACATAGAATCAAAGTGCTCACATAAACCACCCGCTCCCATTGTGCTTTGATTTTCTTTTCACACACACGCTGGACAGCAACAAGGCGTTGGTTCACATGCCTTCAACCGGCAGGGTGGTCTACTCTGAAAGCCAACGCAGCTCAGACAAGCTTTGGGGGTTCAAAGTCACTACCGACCACCTGAGGTGTGGGCACCTTTGCTTTGCTTCCGAACTGGAGTTTCTGATATGAGACTGCTGGTCAGGTTTAAGCTTTTGGGGGTCCCACAAACACTGTTTCCTTTGTTCAAAGGGGAGCTCAAGGGAGAAGAGGCGCTTGAAGGTCCAAAATCTGCAAGTCCAGAAGGCCGAATAATTGCTGTTTGTAGAGGGCTACTTGCAGACATGCCTAGTAATGGAAAAGAGAATCACATTCCATGTGAGCATATCAGTCCACTTGTGGTTGTTCAACAACAAACAATATACTAACAATCAGTTCTATGACCACCCTGGATTCATGATTTATGAAAGTTTAAAGTATTTTTATCCTTAAGATACAAAACATCTTGCGGTTATACCCTGGTCCACCTTCAGCTGATGTAAAGCCGAGGCTCCATCACCATCAGTTTAGCAGATTTTTCAACCTGATGCTGTAACTTCAACGTGACAGCAATGCGGGAAAGCCACAGCGATACCCACAGCACAAACACCACTATCTGATTTGTCTGGACACCAAATTAAAAAAAAAAAAAAGAGGAAAAATATTTGGTATGAGATAATTCAAAGGGCAGACGAAACTTCTGCAAGAATATCCTCTCAAGGAGGACCTCTCACGGTCATCTGCAGTGACACTGGCCATCCTCTCACACCGTTACCATGTCACAGAGTATTGCCTGGATCTCAGAATATAACAGACGAGCAGCACCAACAATACAACACTCCTTATCTATTTTTTGAGAGGCTGCAAAGAGCCATCACCCAAACTCACGCGGTAGGTTCTGCTCTGGGTAGCCTGCTGCCCCTCTTCCCCACTTACCTTTAGAGACATTGTACCCGTATGCTGCGTACGCTGCTGCGGAGGCTGCCGCTGCCCCTGCCTTGGCACCTGCCATTGCAGCCGCACTTCCCGCTATGGATTTCCGGCTTCTGCCTTTCCCAGTGCCGCCTTTTGATCCACCACTCGAACCTTTAGGGCGACCTCGGCTTCGACTCGACTGGCCTCTCCCAGTGAGAGGTGTGTCTTGCATTGAAACACCTTCACGAGAAAAGGATGTCAAGCCTGTAACTGCTGCAGTATTGCAGGTGACTCACAAATGAACAGAGCATCCTAACTCCCAGCTGTTCCCTGAACATTGCACCCAGCAACCGGCACTTTCTATTTACATTAATACGTACACGGCTAGCAAGCAGTGATCTCATTAAAAGAAATAACGTAAACAAAACTTCACTCTTCATTAACCACATCTTATTAACTCCTACTACTTGTCATTATTCTGATGAATGCAATCCACAAATAGGTGGAGGATTCGAGGTTCTACTTCAGGATGAAGCATTTTCTTACTTGAAGATAGATAGGAAGTTTCTTCCATTTGCTGTCTCTAAAGAAGCTCATCAAGAACTATGGCTCTACTTATTTCATGGGGTCGTTAAAAATATTTGCCATTATTTAAAATTACAGCTGCTCCAATGACCCCTTGGAAATAGATAATTGATTATTAGCCCAACAGCAAATTCAGGAAAAAGCTCAGAGATGAATAGTTCTGTGGTTGTCTGTAATTTGGTACTACGAACATAACGGAGGGGGAGTCCTCTGTATCACTGTAACAAAGGACAAACTTTAAGAGTAACTAACACAGAAAAGAGGAAAGTGTAGTGAATGATGGGCCACAATCAATCAAATCAGAAGTAATTTCTTCATGAAAAGGCTTTTTCCCCCGCCAAAATCTTGCCATCCATGCATACAATCTGGTCAAAATGCAGAAAATGTATCACTGAGCCATACAAAGTCAAGGTTTCATAAACGTTGGTAGTAAGTCAAGGTGAAAGTACTGACCGTTCATGGTATCTGACACTGAGCCAGTAATGGAAGCAGGAGAGTTTGTTGCCCTTGACTGAGGTGCTGAAGAAGCCGGATCATCCACAATCACAAGCATATCACTACTGCTCTCATCGGGAGGGATAGACCCCATGTGTAATTCACTGTTAATGGATATCTAAACGGGACAGAGAACACAGGCGTTTGCTTCTCAGGTTAGGAAAGGGTGCAAACACGGTAAGATCTTTAAAAGACAGACAATCACAAGTAACTAATCAGTACTTTTCCTGTTTGTTCCCTCTCATGTTCTCTACATGTATCTTGGTTCTGTAGCACCAAGATACATGATCTACCTAATCACACCACACCCTCTAGTTAGGTGCTAAGCAGCAGTAAAGACCTCCAGGAGCTTACTTAATTTTAGTTCATGAAAATATATGTTAAGAAGCAGGAGACCAATGGTCTCAGCAGCAACTGGAGAAAACTGCTGTTCAACCACGCACCTTCAACGGCAAGAGAGAAAACCTCCTACTACTGCTAGTAAAAATCTTTGTCAACAAGAGAACAACACAATATAGGAATCTTAACACAGTATAGAACAAAGGGTATTTGCTGCCAAAACCAGTTCACAATTCTTTACAAAGATGAAGGAAAACAACATGTTCATGGCATGGACTCACTGTAAGAAAGGGAGGCAGAGAGTGAATGAAGAGGGGAATAATGGAATGCCAAATAACATGAGGAGCTGTAAGAAAGCTTATTAGCAGTTGTTATGTTTTCAAGAAATTATTTTCATTTCCATGGTTCACCTTTAAGTCATCTCACTTCTCCACATACTCCAAGCTCAACACTAGCTAAGAGAGAACAGAAAGGCCACAACTGACAGAATGTAGAGTTAAAAGAGCAGCGAGTCCTACCTCACTAAAAGGGCTGGGCATGGCAGAGTCTACACTAATGAAGGAGTCATCCCCATCAGCAGACAGGTTGGAGTTATCAGCTGAGGGAACAAATGGGATCACAAGGTTCATGGCCTCTTTCTTTCTTTTCCCATCCAATTCATCTTCCTTCTTCTTCTGAAATAAATAAAACAATACCAGGAATGAGAGAGACAGTAAAACAGAAGAAAGGGAATAAGCAACAACAACAACAAAAATCTTAATATCTAATGCAAGACTATAACTCAAGGAATGCCATGTCCAGAGTTTCCCAAAACAAGTTTCTGAAGGACACAGTAACAAGCCCCTTAAAGGCTCCTTCTTTAGATTTAAGTAGGATTTTTTTTTTTTTACTCCCTAAAATAGGTATGTCGCGGTCTGGGCGCAAGCGTCCATGCCATTATTTTTTCAAAATAATGGGTCCGTTTACCACATGGTGGAATGATGGAGAATTACAGAATGACTTTGATTTCCACTACCTTTTGCAGTAAGCTTGAAATTCTTTATGATTACACAAAATTCCAATTAATTAATGTAATGCCTCCATCTCAAAAATTCTGTATTTTCATAACTACTTTTAATGATTTTTTTTTAAACAAACGGATCTTCCCTTGTTTCACAGAAGCCACATAACTCTATGGGTTTTACCGGTGTTTGGTGCTTCATTTACATTCATTTTTTGTCCTTGCAGAACAAAATCTTGATTCAGTCACCATTTTATAGAATTATGAGCTGATAAATTTGTGGTTTGGTTGGTTTTTTTTTTTCCCAAGCGTGAGTCTTGTTGTCTGTAGACTACTGGTGACCTAGAGTGTTGTTTAGGTACACAGTACTTCCTTATTTTTCAAGTGGCTAATTATATTAAAGCACAGGTAACTATGCATTATGTATTTTGTAACACCCCTCTTCTGTGTGAGGAAGTGCCACAGATTGACGTTCAATAGTGAAGGGAAGGCGGCTTTACGTATTAGACTGCCTTTGCATCAAATCTTTCCACCCCATGGGATACTGAGCCTGAAGCTCTTCCAGCTCTATCACCAACACAGGCGACATCTTTGCATCAAAGTACCTTTTCAGCATATTTCTCCCTTTTGCGCTTACGTTCCTTCACACGATTTGTTTCTTCTTGCTGTCGCTTCTCTTCTTGACGCTGACGCACTGTCAGAAAAGAAATACAAAGTTGTCATCGCTAGAAAGATATTTCATATCCTCTTACGAGCCTTACAAGAAATTCTAGTTCTAACAGATCTGTAAACAAAAGTTGGCTGTATTAAAACCAAACCACATGGAAAACCACAATTGTATTGAAACTACTTGCACCTAAATTACTAAAAAGCCTTACAGTGAAATTCTTCTCTCAAGCAACATCAAAAGTATGATGAAATACAGCATTTTTACTAACACTTTTCTTGTCATGACCTACATAATTCTTGTCAAAGCTTCATCATTCAGGAACAATGTAATGATCCTGAACGAGTGCCAGTCAAAACTTTATCGCATCATCACGTCTCTCTCGCACAACTTCATCTTTCAGCTCAGCACTGATACAAAACCAGCTTGTACTAACAAGAGTTGGCAACGCAAAAAGAGCCAGGAAACAGAAGTTGTTATCAGGAACACATGTGTTTGTAGAGATAAAACCACAGATTTCATCAGCTAATGAAGAGGAAGATGGGGAAAATGCTGCGACAAACTTCACATACATTTCTTTTCTAGTTCCTCGTCATCCAGCAGAAGACTGACCACCTCTTTTGGCTTCAAGGTGTCAGGTTTGAAATTGCCACCTGAAATCACCATTCGTTGGATCTAGAAGGAAATAAAAGAAGAGAGGAAAAAAAAAAGGAAAAATTACCCAAAGCAGCCATGAACCATTCTCACTGCCCTGCACTGAAATCCAGCCAAAAAAGATGCCAGCGCATCTGTCAGTCAGAATTGACTCAACTTCTCTATTGTACCAAAGTTAGTAGCAAAATTCCAGGGAAGATTTATTAAGAGCATAATTAAGAGTATAA
>JAVSBS010018169.1:0-24021 GCA_033124195.1 Coracias cyanogaster | reverse complement strand
ATGGGGACTCCACCACTGCCCTGCCCAGCCTGGCACAGCCCTTCACAGCCCTTCCCACCAAGAAATTGTTCCTCATCCCCAACCTCAACCTGCCCTGGTGCAGCTTGAGGCCGTTTCCTCTTGTCCTGCGCCTTTCCCTGTGCATGATGCCATTTCCCTTCAGCACAGCAGAGAAGGTCCAGCCTCCAGCCCCTTCTCTGGCTGCAGACCCCTGATCAAAGGCAGCCTGTGCCAGAGGACTCCATGTCCATGGATCCACGCAGCATCCACCCTTGGCTGCGGCTTGTGACTCTGATCCAGGCAGCCCTGGAGACGGGGCAGCTTGTTGCTGCAGCTGAGCGAGTGGGAAGAGCAGGGTCTGGGGCAGGCAGCCAGGCAGCGGCCACTGCTCTCACTTCCCTGGAGAGGAGCGGGTATTTATAGGCACTGATGGAGAGGACCTTGGAAGGGCTCAGGCCTCCCAGAGAGCAAGTTCTCAGAGAAGAGGAACCGAAATAGCTGAAGCGCAGGGGTGGAGGAAGGGGTGAGCGTTGGGGTAGGGTGTGCCGCTGACAGGAGCCCTGCTGCCCTTTCTTTTGCCAGCCTCGCCGGCATCTCCCGCAGTACCACCGTGGTCGTCGCCTACGTCATGGCCGTCACAGAGCTGAGCTGCCAGGAGGTGCTGGAGGCTGTCCGCACCGTCCGGCCCGTCGCCAACCCCAACCCTGGCTTCAGGCAGCAGCTGGCTGAGTTCGGCAGTGGCTCAGCCCGCAAGGTGGGACCAGCCGGTGCCAGCCCCACTTTGACCCACAACTCAAGCCTGCCCAGGGGTTGCAGAGCGAGGATTAGTCCTCCTGGGACCAGGCTCCTTCCTTGCTCCCCTTGCTGGCAGGCTTGGACCTGCCCTTGGAAACAGGCACCTTAAGTTGCTTCTCCCTCCTTCCCCAGGTCCGCCGGCACCTGAAGCAGAGGTATGGGCCATCCCCTTTCAATGACGAGGAAGAAATAAAGGCTTTGCTGCCAGCAGGGAGAGGAGGACCGTCCAGGACAGAGGGAGCTCGGCAAGGACTGGTCCCGAGAGCCAGAGACATCAGGAGCACCACTCCCTTCCTGCTGCGGGTGAAGAGGACGTTCTCCTGCATCCCGGCTTGTCTGAAGTGACCCCAGCCAAGGGAGAGCGGCGAGAAGCACCCAACAGCCTGGGAGAGATGAAGGAGCCGCAGCACAGTGGACCAGGGGAGCACGGTGCAGGGGAGCCCAGCTCCTTCTTCTTTTCTCGGTGCCATCCTCTGTCCTGGCTCTCCGCTGTCGGGGAGGGATTCATGGGCACCGCTGGGCTCCGCAGTGCAGTGGGCTCAGCCTCTTTGCATCGGGCACACTGGGGACACCAGTGAAAGGTGCCCCCAGGTCACTGCGGGCTCCTGTTCGGGGCAGAGCGATGGAGGGGGTCTCGCCAGCACCCAGGTGATGCCAGCAGCAGCTTTAGCACTTGGGTACCTGCTGCACGGGCCTCGGGCGCACAGGGTGTGGGAGCCGGTGCTCCTTGGAACGGTTTTCCCACCAGCAGCACAAGCTCCCAGAGCCGAGGTGGCTGCAGAGCAGGGACACGGGGGGTACATTAGCAGGTAATGCTGCCACACCAGTCCCCAGGCAAAGTCCAGCTCCAGCCCAGCCAAGCACAAGCCCTGAGCGAGCACTGCAGCTTTAGGAGCCCATTGCACACCATTCCCACCCATCCCAGGGCACAATCTTTACAAGGTGGGAACTAAGCGTTTAACCTGGCCACTAAAGCAGAGCCTTAAGCCATTTTGCTTAAAGACTTTCTATGTCCCTCCAGTAATAAACACCTATTCTCTGAGGTCTGACTCCCCTGCGATGGCCGATCCGAAGGGAGACCCTGAGGAGGAGGGTCTCAGCGTGGGGCATGTCTGGACGTTGCTGCTGGCAGCTCTCTGAAGCCCAGGGAGAAGAAGCAGGTTGGGGACACTGGCACGCCTGGACAGGGGCAAGAGAGGGCAGAAATCCGGGTGCCATGTAGGGCTCTCCATGCGGACAGGCTCTGCTCCAGGAGAGGTCGGGCACTCATGGGGAGCCTGTTTCACTGCAGCCTCTGCACTCACCAGGTCCAGGAGCACCATGTTCAGGAGCCTGCTGGCTCTGGCTGCTGGGAGCACTGGGTGCCTGGCACCAGCTGAGCATCACAAGCCCCAGCTCCTCCCAAGACCTGTCCTACTTACACCTTTCCCTGGGGCAGAGTCCCAGGTGGGGAAGATGCTGGGAATGCCCAGCTGGCCCCCCCTCGTCTCTGCCACCCCTTTCCCATGGGAACAGTGTCCCCCAGGAGCTGGGCAGGGACAGTTGCCTGCAGGGGTTCCAGCTCTGCGCTTGTGGTGGGATGCCAGGCGTAGGATCCCAGAGTGAAGGAGCTTCCCGGGAAGCAGGGATTGCTTCTGCTATGGCTGCTTCCAGGAGACATCAGTGTGAGCCAGGGCATGCCTATCACTAATCAATTATTCCATCAGTAATTAATAATTGCTCATTTACCCCTGTGTGGCAGCTCTGGCTGAAGGTGAGCACCCTTCGCTCTGAGGTCTCACTCTCCTCCCAGCTCCTGCCAGGCTGCTCTCCCCGCTCCCCCTTCCCCAGGCCAGGGCTCTCTGGCACCCTTTGGCTCCCCAGCACCCAGCAGGATGTTGACCCCATGTCCCAGGACCACACACCAAGGATGGATGAGTGCCTGGTGCGTGGCGGCACCCCCCCTGTCAGCCCCACGCCGGGACACTCTGTACTGAGGCATTTACACTCTCTCTCACTCAGTAACCCCACGGCAAGGCTGAACACGGAGCAACGGCACCTCCAGCTCTGCTTCGCAGCTCAGCAAAACATATTTATATTGGTAGGTCTGGTTTGCCCAACTGGAAAATCCCAGGTGAGGGCAGGGTTAGCTGCGAGTTAATGTTTGACTCCTTTTGAAGCTCATTTCAGCATGAAAAGTTTAAGCAGCTTCACCTTCACCTTTGCCACGGGAGGGAAACTGGCTCCTGAGCATCTTTGCTGATGCCAGGGTAATTATATCCCACGGGTCCTGCTCATCATCCAAGATGAAATCCTCGGCTGCTGCTCCCCTCCCCTTCCCCAAACTGGGACTCCCTGGCACTCAGAGCCACAGTGGTGGCATCGCCACCTCCTCCTCTTCCTCCTGCCAGGCAGGGAGAGCCACGCTGCAGGCAGAGCCCGGGCTAACCGCAGCCCTGCACCCTGAGCAGGCAGGGCGGGCGAAGGGGCCACTGATGGGCTCAGTGAAAGAGCAAAGCCCTGCCAGCATGGCTGGCTTTACCTGCGTGGCCCCATGTGCCCGCTGTGCCACGTGGCCATGTCCCCATCCCCACGTCCTTCGGGAAAGCCCGGGGCTGGGCACTGCGCCGCTTCTTATTCATTTTGAGGCTTTGCAGCCCCGTCAGCTCTCGGGAGCCTTGTCTCTCCTCCCTACAAGTGGTGATTTTGAGTCAGAGCTGGAAAGGAAACCCGGTGGGCTGCGAAAGGAGATCCGGCGGGCTGCGGGCCAGGCGGGCGAGCCGGGTTTCCCCACGCAGCGACACGTGGTTCTGCAACGGTGATGGAGGAGCCAACGCTGGTGTCACCCCAGCTCACCCGGGCCATGCCCTCCTGCCAGAGCGGGTGGGGGGGTCACAACATGAGCACAGCCCTTTGCAAGGGCTGCCGAGCAGTGCTTGGTACCAGCCAGCTCCATCCCTGCCCTGCTGGGATGAAAGCCCTCTTCCTCCTGGCAGGATGGCTAAGCTTGGCTCCTCACTGGCAGGATGGAGAGACAGACCCTCCTGGCAGCTGTGGCGCTGAGCAAGGATGCTCGGGTGCCAGCTGGGAGCAGAGGGGCTGACTGGGACCCTGTCCTGACACCCATCTCGCCCACATGTGCACCAAGACGTGCACCCACCTCCCGCAGAGCAGCGCGGGTGTGGGAAGGCTGGTGCCCAAAAGCACCATGACCGTGGCTCCTGCATCTCCTCCGCGGGGATGGCTTCTGCCAGGAACCCCAGGCCAGCCGAGATGAGCGTGGGATGAGTCAGGCTCCCTCGCTGGCCCCTGGCACAGCTCATCGCGGTGCTTCCCACCTATTTGCCGTTCACACCCAGAGCCTCACAAGGCAGATGCGAGCATTAGAGCGGAGCAAAGATTTGAGAGATGGGGAAACATCACCGCTCACACCAGCCTGGAAAGCCCGTGGCTGTTCCGCAGCTCCCCACAGCCCTGGGCTGGGATGCTGGTCCCCACAGGGGGACATGGACACCAGGGCAGGGAGGTGTCCTGGTCCCTGAAGCAGGAGGACAGGGAGCAGGGTCCCTTATCACCTGCAAGGAGCATGTGGGAGCCCTAAATTCTGAAAGGAGGCACCCGGGAGGGTGGGGGGACGCAGGGCATCCCCTGTGCTTTCTGGTGCCCTGTCCCCTCTCCGATCGGCTGTCTTGTTCCCGCTCCTGGGGGTACGAAGTTGGTGTCCCCTCTCCTATGGGTTGCCCTGTTCCCTCTCCTGTGGGTGTGAGGTGGGTGTCCCTTCTCCCATGGGTGACCCCATCCCCTCTCCCATGGGTGATCCCATCCCCTCTCCCCTGGGTTGCTCTGTCCCTTCTCCCGGGGGTGGCTCCATCCCCCTCCCCTGGGCCGCCCCGTGTCCCCGTCCATCGGTCCATCCGTCCCTCCGCCCTTTCCCCCCGCCGGGACCGGCAGCGCCGGGCGGGAAAGGGAAAGTGAAACCCGGAGCGGCGCTTTCGCTTTCGCAGCCCGGCACGTTCGTTCCCGTGGAGCGGCGGGGCCGGGCCGGTGGCGGGGCCGGTGGCGGGGCCGCGATGTCGGAGCCGGGGGGGCCCATGCGGCTGAAGGAATGGCTGATCGCGCAGATCGACAGCGGCCGGTACCCGGGGCTGCGCTGGGAGAACCGGCACCGGACGCTGTTCCGCATCCCCTGGAAACACGCGGCCAAGCAGGATTACCGGCAGCAGCAGGACGCCGCGCTCTTCAAGGTACCCCCGGGCTCCCCGGGACGCCCCCCGTGCTCCGGGTGCACCCCCAGGGAATCCCCACCCTGTGCACCCCTGGGGCTCCCCCCTGCCCGCCTCTGTCCACAGCCCCCGAACCCTCCACCCGGCTCCGGGTGCACCCCCGGGCTCCCCATTGCCCACCTCTAGGTGCACCCCCAGGAATCCCCACCCAGCTCCATGCACACCCCCAGGAATCCCCCACTTAGCTCCACGTGCACCCCTGGGACCCCTCCCGGGTCCGTGCACCCCCAGGACTCACCGTTGCCCAGCCCTGTGTATTCCCCTGAGACACCCCACATGGCTCCACGCCAACCCCCCCCGAGGCTCCCCACTGCCCAACTCCATGTGCACCCCTGAGACCCCCCGTCCGGCTCCATGTGCACCCTGGGATGCTCTATTTCCCAGCTCCATGCTCTCCTCTGGCACCCCCCACAACCCAGCTCCCGGCAACCCCCCAGGACACACCGCCCTGGCTCCCCACTGCTCCCCACCCGGCCCCAGTGGACTCGCACCCTGCTGGGCTCCCTTGGGCAGCCCCCCCAGCGCAGGGCACCCTCTGCCAACAGGCCTGGGCCATCTACAAGGGGAAGTACCACGAGGGGACGGACAAGGCCGACCCCTCCACCTGGAAGACACGTCTCCGCTGCGCCCTCAACAAGAGCACCGACTTCCAGGAGGTTCCCGAGCGGAGCCAGCTGGACATCTCCGAGCCCTACAAGGTGTACCAGATCGTGTCTGACGGTGCCCGGGATGCAGGTGCGTCCCTGCCATCCCACCTCCTGTGCCAGACTTGGGGCCGATGCCTGTGATGTGCTTGTACCAGCCCCATGTCCTGCAGACATCACCCTTCCTCCCCGCTCCTCTTCCTCTCTGGGCTGTTCCTGCCATTTGCCGGGCACTCAGCAGATTTTCCTTGCTCTCCACAGAGAAGGACAGTGACACGCGGTCCCCAGCTGGCGAGGATCAGCAGGTGAGCCAGCCCAGGAGCTGCCTGTGGGCTGGAGAAGGTGGGAGCCCCGAATTCTGCTCCATTCCCCTGCCTCCACCTGTGCCACTGGGCAGCCAGCTTCCTGGAGCATCGCTGAGTGTCCCCTGTGCCACGCGGCTGCCAGGCTCAGGCAGGGACCTTCTGGTACATGGGGTCCGTGGTGGAGGCAGGAGCCGGCTCGGGGCTCCCCGCTGCCAGCTCAGTCCTCACCGCACCCACTCTCCTCCCCAGGGCAGCGCCGCGGGGAGTCCGGAGGAGGAAGGCCAGAAAGGCACCATGGAGAGGTGCCACGTGTCCCCGCTGCCCCTGCTGCCTGCCCACCCGGCCGAGCGAGGTGAGGGGGGTCTCTGGCAGCGGGATGGGGCTGGAGGCAGGGAGCGTGTGCTGCCCGGCCGGAGCGACCCCCTCTCCGCAGCCCTGTCCCCTGTGCAGGCAATGCCCACGGGGATGGAGGCTGGGGCTGGGGGTCCCTCCCTGTCCCAGCGAAGCACTTTGGGGCTCTAGTGAGGCCCAGTAACAAGCAGCAATGGTGGGAAGGACCCTGCTGCCCGCCTGGCCAAGGGGCCAGGGCCAGGATAGCAGCCGGGAGCCCCTGGGAAAAGCTGCCCATGTCCCTTTACCACCTCATCTCTGCCCTGGCCCAGGGTACCATGTGCGGGGAGTCTTCTACGGCTGGAACCCAACCCGGAGCCATGTCCTCCCCGGACCCCCATCCTACCTCCCTGTGGAGGACGTCAACTACTCAGGTAGGAGCTGCACTGGGTGGGCAGTGCCCTGGGTGACCCCCCCCGGACGGGGCTGCCCATGAGCTGACCCTCCCCTCACCCCAGACTGCTGGCTCCACGTCCGCCTCTACTACTGCGATGTGCTGGTGAAAGAGGTGACCACCCGCACGGCCGAGGGCTGCCGCATCACCTCCCGCCCTGTGCCAGCTGACAGCGAGCGTCTCTACGGGCCCTCCTGCATGGAGCAGATCGAGTTCCCCCCGCCGCGGGCTCTGGCTGGCAGCGGCCGGGTGGCCGGCATGACTGACGTGCTGGAGCGGCTCCTGCCCCACCTGGAACGCGGCGTGCTGCTGTGGGTAGCGCCCGAGGGGGTCTTCATGAAGCGTCAGTGCCAGGGCAGGGTGTACTGGAACGGGCCACTGGCCCCGCACAGGGACTGGCCCAACAAGTTGGAGAGGGAGAAGACCTACAAGCTGCTGGACACGCAGCAGTTCCTGCAGCGTAAGTGCCCGGGCACACAGGCTCCATTGGGCACAGGGGCTCCACTGGGTACAGGGGCTTCATGGGGCACATGGGCTGCACTGGGCACACAGACTTTACTGGGGACATGGCCTCCATGTGGCACACGGGCTCCACCAGACACGCAGACTCTACTGGGGACATGGCCTCCATGGGGCACACGGGCTCCACCAGACACAGACTCTACTGGGGACATGGCCTCCATGGGGCACACGGGCTCCATGGGGCACACGGGCTCCATGAGGCACATGAGCTCCACAGGTCACACAGACTCTACCGGGCACACGGGCTCCACAGCACACACGGGCTCCACCAGGCACGCGAGCTCCACCAGCCCCGGCCCTGGGACCCCCCAAAACCCTCAGGAACAGGGGCAGGTCCTGCTCTGGGCTGTGGGGCTGCGGGGACCCTGTGTCCCCTGATGGAGCCTGTGTCTTGCAGAGCTGCGGGGGTACCTGAGCCACGGGCAGCCCACGCCGCAGTACCAGATCCACCTGTGCTTCGGGGAGGAGTATCCCACCAGCACTGGGCACCACTTCCAGAAGCTCATCATGGCCCACGTGAGTATGGACCGGGTGCTCACGGCATCTCTGAGTCTGGTGCTGGGGCCATCATGGCTTGGGGGCACCTGGACCTGTGCCAGGGCCATGGCGGTTGGGGGGACATGACTCTGTGCTCGTCCCCCATCAGCTCCATGCCTCCGCAGGTGGAGCCGGTGTTCGCGCGGGAGCTCTTCCATCACGCCCAACGCATGGGCCCGATGCTGCTTCGCGAGTCCCCCCAGCCCTGCATCCCCAGCACCTCCAACCACATCATCCATGTCCTCAAAGAGCTCTGCCAGCCCTGAGCCCGGGCGGGCAGGAGGAGAGAAGCCCAGTCATGAGGCAGCCTCGGAGCGGGATGCTCGGCCACGTTCCCCAAGCTGGGGTGCCTGGGGTGCTCAGCGCTGCGGGGCCGGACGCAGGCGGGCAGACGGCTGCTGCCCCCGCACAAATCACTGGATTTATTCCCCAGGAGCTCGCCCGGGTGGGATTTGCTGTGTGCCTGTTTGGAGAGCCAGGGGAAAGCCAGCTCCGTCCTTGTGTCTCGCGCTGCCAGGACGTGCTGTTTGCGAACTGTAGAGAATAAAAGTTGTGTTTCGGTATCGCTGGCTCTGGCGTGGGGGCTGGTGCTGGTCCAAGGGGGGCATGAGCCCGGGCAGAGCCCCACGCTGTGAGCAAAGCCAGCTCAGCCCCAGCTGTGGGCGACAGCGTGACCAACCCACTGCTCCTGCATGGGCTCAAGTCCCATCCTGCCTGGTCCCCAGCCTCTTGGCAGGGGGTGCGGGTGATGGCAAGGTGCCCGTTAGCTGCTCTGCCGACCTGGCACTGTGGGAGCCTGCCCCAAAGGCACTCGCTGCCTCTGCCTCAGTTTCCCCTGGTGAGGAGGCAGGGGGCCGTGCTGCACCCTGCGGCGATGTCCTGGCTGGGCACAGCGCGGGGGCCTGGCGCTGAGCCGAGAGCTGGCACAGCATCCGGCACAACCCCAGGCTGGGGGCACAACCGGGGTGGGTGGGGAGCCGAGGGCTGGCAGCAGCCTCAGCCTGGCCAGCAGCCCCCTGCTCAGCCCCCCACCATCCCTGGCTGCGCACCGTGGGCAGGGCAGGATGAGACCCAGGCCGTGGGAACCTCCCGTGGGAAGAGGTTCTGGGGGAGCCGGGGCCGTGCCTGCCCCTGCCCCGGGGAGGCTGCGGCCGTGCCAGCCCCGAGGCCGCTGGCTGCTGGCCGCAGGCCACAGGCCTTGGCGGCGCGTCCATCCGTCCGTCCATCCGCAGGGACCAGAGCTGGACGTCGGAGCCCCGCTCCGCCCTGGGCGGCCCCGGAGAGGAGGGGCCCACCGCCCCCTCGCCGGCCGCTGGCGGGTTTTAACGGGCCGTGCCGGGGCTGTGCGGCACAGCCGGACTGCGGTGACCGGCCAGGAGGATGCAGCCGGACCTTCCCATTGGCGACGCATCGCTGCGCAGCCCACCGGCCCCTGAACCGGTGGCCAGTGGCCCTTTCCCCAGCCCCGAGACCACCAAGCCACCCTACAGCTACATCGCCCTCATCACCATGGCCATCCAGAGCGCGCCCGAGAAGCGCATCACGCTCAGCGGCATCTACCGCTACATCATGGGCCGCTTCACCTTCTACCGGGACAACAAGCAGGGCTGGCAGAACAGCATCCGCCACAACCTGTCCCTCAACGAGTGCTTCGTCAAGGTGCCCCGTGACGACAAGAAGCCTGGCAAGGGCAACTACTGGACCCTCGACCCCGACTGCTACAACATGTTCGAGAACGGCAGCTTCTTGCGGCGCCGGCGACGCTTCACCAGGAAGAGGGGCCTTCGGGACACGCCGGGCACCGAGGGGGATGAGGGGCACGGGAAGGCCCCGAGGCAGCGGGCACGGGGGCCACCTGCGACCCCACTGCCTGAGGAAGGCGAGGCAGAGGGGGGGTACCCCTCCCCAGCGACCACGGGGCGCCTGCCCAGCCCCACCACGCTGCCAGAGGGTACGGGGATGCCAAGGTGCTCCGAGCCCTGTGCCCAGCGGCAGCCACCCAAGGCCAGGCAGCCCTGCCTGTACCTGCCGGACACGCCACAGCCCAAGGGGCCCTTCTTCACCCCCCCGGAGAGCCGCCTGCCCAAGGAGACTGTCTTCGGGGGGCTCTCTGCGGCGCTGCAGCTGCCCCGGCCAGGTCAGTACCCGCTGCCCGCTGAGCACCCGGCACCGCACCCTGCCCTGTTGCCCACCCTGCTGCCCACCCAGCCCAGGGACCTCCCCCAGGACTCCCCGGCCCCCGCAAGCACCTCCCCGGGGCAGATGGAGGGCGAGGAGCCACCTGCCCCTGGGCTGGGGCCAGGTCAGCCCTTTGGGCAGGTGCCCGCCGCGTTCCCTGGCACCCTCCTGGGTACGGGCAAGCCCCCCCCGTCGTGCTTCTTGGAAGGGGAGGGCTTCGTGCAGCCCCCGCTGCCCGTTTTCGGGTCCTTCGGCCGGCCAGGGCCTGAGGCGCTGGGTGGCAGCTACCAGTGCCGGGTGCAGGCGCTGAGGTTCTGCGTGAAGGAGCGGCCGTGTGGCACGACGCTGGAGCATCTCCTGGCCGCGACCCCCCCGGCCCCTGCCGCCCCCCGCCAGCCGCCCTTCGGGGCTGCGGGGCCACGGGCGGGCGAGCAGAAGGAGCCGTGGGGGCCGGGGGGTGCGATCCCGCTGCAGGGGGGCAATGGTTACCCTCTGGGGCTGCCGCCCTGCCTCTACCGGACACCCGGCATGTTCTTCTTCGAGTGAGGGACTGGACACCCCCCGGGACACCCCCGGCCCGGGCACCAAATAAAGCACATTCCCCAACGCTGCCTCTGTGGTCTCTGTGCCCCGCTCAGGGTGGGCAGCGGGCAGGGGTGAGCTGAGGACCCTCTGCCCCAGCCCAGGTAGTGGTGCTGGGGGGGGGAAAACGTCCCCGAGGCCACCAAGTGCAGCCCCCACCCTGCTGGCCCCTCCATCAGCGATCACTGATGGACGGTGAGGCCGCGGGGGGACGGGGCATGGCCTGGGTGAGGGCACCTGCACCCGGGTGCTGCATCCCTGGGGGATACTGGGGACAAGGTGCTGCTGCAACACGGGGGCAGGAGCCCCCAGAGCCCCGTCCTGGGGTAGCTGGAGGGAACCCCGTTCATGAAGGGCCAGGGGACAGTGGCACTGCGGGGGGGGCTCTGCTCTGGGGGCACAGAGCTCCCTCCCCTCTCTGTCACTGCTCGGGCCATGCCGGTGCCTGGCCAGGGTCCCCCCGGGTCCCTGCAGAGCCCCCGAGGCCCGGGCAGCCCCCGAGCTGGGCTGTGCCAGGGGCTGCGGTGGGAGCAGTCGGGAAAGTGGATTCCTCCGACCTGAATCACGCCGGGCGGCTGCCGGTGAGGATGCACCGGCTGAGTCACCGCTGCCATCACCGGGCTGGGCACCGGGACCTGCCCTGGCTGGCCGGGCTGGGGGGCTCTGGGGAAGGCGGGGGTCCCCACACTGCCCCAGATTGACAGCTGGCCACCAGCCCCTTCCCACACGCTGCTGGGACACCGGGACCAGCATCTCTGCAGCGCTGGAGCGGGGCCAGAGTGATGCTGGCAAAGTGGGGGCTGTGCCCGTGCCCCCATCCCAACCACCCAGGCTGGGAGAGGGGTACCCCGGGAGCAGCAATGCCTGCACCCCACAGCACAGCCAGCCCCAAGGTGGGCACGGGGGAAGACGCCAGGCTGGCGGGGGGTCTCCATGCTGCCGTGGGGAGCGGGTCCCTGGCAGAATTCCCCCGGCCCACCCGATGGCAGCGAGACCCCCAGCTTGGCTAGTCCTGGGGGTCTCTGTGGGGGCCGCGCTGGCACTGAGGGACAGTGCTGGCGTCACTCGGGGACCAGGAGCTCGGCAGCCGCGTCAGCCCCGTTATCAGCCCCCAGACAGTCACTGCTGGGCCATGGCCGTGTCCCAGGCCCGGGCAGGGCGGCAGGGGGGGCCACTCTTCGTCATCGAGGACAGCCACACAGCCTTAGGCCTCTCTTTTCTCCATATGCTTTTTTTTTTTTTTCCCTCTCCCCAGTGGAAAACAATATTTGAGCGTCTACATCATGCTGGCGTCTCCGGAGCGGCCGGCGGCGAGCGGCTGACCTCAGCCCCCTCCCTCGCACGTCCCCGGGGGCGCGGGAGGAAGCGAAGCCGCAGCGGTGCCCGGGGGCCGTCTGGTTCCCACGAAGCGCAGCCAGGCCCATCGCCCGCTCCGGCTGGGAACACGCGGCCCTGGCCCCACGCGATGCCCCGGGATGGGATCCCTGCGCCGGGAGCAGCGCGGCATCGTGGGCAGCATCCCAGCGACGCCCCCTGAGCTGCAGGCCCTGGGGATGGGGACCCCGCTTCGTGAAGCCTGGTTGCCCACAGCACCCTGGCCACGGGGACCACGCTGTCCCAGGGCTCCCGTTCTCCACTGCGGCTCTCCCTGCCCTGCCTCCTCCCCAGCTTGTTCCCGGCTCGCGGTGGGTGGCCTGGCCCCCAGCCCACTCGCCTGCTCCCGGGGATGGGTGGCTGGGGACTGGGATGCACCCAGTCACTGCTGCTGGGTCAGGAGGTCTGCCCGCTCCCCTTCCCTCCCTGCCACAGGGACGGGGCGCAGGTGGGGATGGGGAAAGGGTGCTGCTCTGCACCGTGCATCCACAGAGGTGACAAGGACCCCCCATCAGCTGTGGTGGCCTGTGCTGGACCAGGACCAGCCCGGTCACAGTGCCCATCACCCGTGGCAGGACCAGTCCCCTCCCCAAGGCGTGGGGGGATCCTGAGCCCTGTCCTGCCCCTCAGCCAGGTGCACGGGATGGGGCCATGGCTGCTCCCATATACGCCAGCCCCATGGCTTCAATGGAGGCACCATGGGTGCTCCCATGGGGTCCTGGGGCGGTGGAGGAAGGCGTTGAAGAAACCAAGCTGGGCTGCGAGGTGGGCATCCCCCACCCTGGCCATGGTGCACGGGGATGAGCCGGTGCATCCTCGTGCGGCAGCCATGCACATGTAGGGCAGCGTCCAGGAACCAATTCCCCGGAGCGGCTCCGGGTGCCAGGAGTGTCCGTGGGTGTGACATGCCGGCCGGGAGCCCCGTGGGCCACCCCACGGCATGGCCCTGCAGCCCCCGGGGCTGGGGCAACACGCGGCTCCTGGGGCCAGACAGGAAGGCGACGTCACCACCGCGGAGCGTAACTCAAACCAGATGGGGCCTCGCTGGCTTCCAGGCCCACAGGGTGGTCACCGACAGGAACCGGTCAAAGGCTGCCGGCAGGAAGCGGCTGGGAGGGACGCCCGCAGCGGGAGCCGTGTCCGGACCCCGGGCAGCCTTAACTGCTTCGGGGCCGGCTGCAGCCCCAGGGGCAGAGGGACACAGGACCAGCCTTGCCTTGGCATCCCCTCCCACTTGGGCAGATGCTGCAGCCATGAGGACCACCCCTGACCCTCCATCCATCTGTCCATCCTTTCCCCAGCACCCTGGGGTGCTCAGAGCCAGTAGCTGCCACGCAGCCGTGGGGTGCAGAGACCAGAACCCCTTGGCACTGCACAGCACCAGGGACTCACAAGGTGCTCACCAGCACGGCCAGGTCCTTCCCTGTCCCCTCTACTCTGGGGATGAAGTGTCACTTCCCATGTCCTCCTTGCAGACCTCCATGGCCCATGAGGGTGGGAGCAGCCCCCGCTGGGCTCACAGGGCAGGGGCTGGCTGCAGACAGACCTGTACATTTATTTACAAGAAGGCAAGAGCCAGGCAGGACGCTGGCGCTGGGCAGAGTCCCACGAGCCGTGTCCCCTGCCCCGTGGGGACAAGCCTGAAGCCCCCTCACCCGCGGCAGCTGGTGGGGCTGGGGGGCCGGTGCCTCCCCCTGCCTCTCCCCAGGGATTTTCCAGCAGACGCAGAGGTCACAGGCAGCCCCGGAGCAAACACACAACCCTGGCCATGGCAAAAGCCAAAGCCCGGGGGCAGTGGGAGCCCCCAGCAGCCCCCCATCCCCTCCCACAGGGGAAATAGCAAAGCCCAGGGGATGCCCGTTCTGCAGCAGCACCAAGGGGTGCAGGCGGAGGGGAAGGAGGTGCGGGGAGGCTCCCACAGCCCGGCAGGTCCCGGGGAGCCCCCAGGCGCGGTGTGGGGGGCCGCAGCCCCGCAGTTCCGGTGCGTTGGTGGTCGGGGCTGGAGCGATGCGATGCTCGGGGAGCGCGGTCCAGCTGCTCCGCATTAGGCCGCCCCGCTCAGCTCGCTCTGGCGCGGACAGGGGGAAGCAGAGGTTGTGTTTTTCCCCCCGCTGGCAGAGCTGAAGGGCAGGGAGGGCAGGAGGAACACAAAGCCTCCTTCTTCCCTCGCTGGCTCCCAGCTGAGGACACTGCTGGAAGCGTGCTCCACGCTTCCTCCCTTCCTGTGCGAGCAGCCGCTGGGGCCAGCTCCGCTCCCGCACGCCCGCCTGGCCAGGGAGGAGATGCTGCGGCCCTGGCTCCACTGCCAAAGCGCCAGGGCGAGGGTCCGCGCCAGCCTTCGGCCCCCTCACACCGAGCCACAGCACAGGGGAAGGAGGTTGGGAGCTTGGGGTCCAGCAAGGGCAGAGCTGCGGCATTTACAGAGCCAAGCGCGAGTCCTGGGCCCAAGGGAGCAGCAAGCGCGCAGGCAGCGGGGCTCACAGCGGGCCGGGCGTTCTCCTTGGAGAAGGAGCATGAGCAGAGCAGAAATACTGCGGGTCGAGCATCGCGCAGCCAGGCCAGGCATGAGATCAGAAACCACCGCTCAGGAGCGGCCTCGAAGTCCGCGGGGATCCAGACGGGAGCATCGGCTCAGCGGGGATGGGGAGGGATGGAGCCCCAGGAGGGCACTGCCACCATCGCCAGCACAGCAACGCCAGGCGGGCTCAGCAGGGCAGCTCCAGGCGAGGAGCCCAGCGGGGTCCTGGCCCCCCAGCAGTCCCGCAGCCGCTGGGTGCCAAGGCAGGGCAGCCCCAGGGAACGCAGCAGAGCAGCATCCACGGTGGTGGGGGGCACGGAGCAGGGGTGCAGTGGTGCGGGCAGGGAAGGGGCTGCGCAGCTCCAGCTCCTGGCCCCCGGGGTGGGAAGCAAGGAGCCCAGCGAGGTCCTGCTGCCATCCAGAAGCAAGACAGACGTGGGACCCTCTCAAGCGGTTCCTCTCTAGCCTCGACTCCCCCAGGAGCCCCCACTCAGACGCCCAGTGCTGTCAGAGACCCCGAGCTGGTGATCTTCTTGAAGCGGTTGGCAGCACACACCCCGATGAAGTTTTTCTGTAAAGGGGGAAGAGGAGAGATGCTCATCCTACCCAGAAGGTGGGAGCTCCAGAGGCTGAGCCAGACCCTGCTCCTGGGCTTGGTGAGGAGTGGGGCTGGGGAGGGGGCAGCCCCTGGGCACCCTCTGAGCCAGGCTGCGTGGGAGGGGAGCAGGGGGAGGTGTGGGGCTGATGGTGGGGATCATCCCCTTCACTGTCCTGATGCCACTCCTGCCCCTAGAATTGTTCTTGGGATCAGCTCAGGGGACATCACCCCAAAGGGACCTCTGCTTGATGGATTCACCACCCTGGGGGCACCCACACAAGGGCCCTGATGCTGGGGAGCCCTTCCCCCAGGCGCAGGGGTCCCCAGCCCTTGAGCGCCAGCTGCCAGCAGCACAGCGAGACAGAGCCATCCTCCATGGCCCAGATGGCATCTGCCAGGACAGGCAGAGGCTGGCAACCTCCCCAGCTCCCCTTGCCCCTCGCCAGCCCCCCCACCTTCCAGCGCCGCCGCATGACGTATTTCTTGAGCAGCACTTGGGACTTGAGCCGGCGGTTGCAGCGCTTGGCCTTCTCTGCCAGGTTGTTGAGCCAGGGATGCTGCAGGCACTGGGCAGCACTCATCCGGGCACTGGGGGAGAAAGGAACCTGGGTCACCCCTGCTCGAGCCCCTCTCCTCCAGCCACCCTCATCTCCACCCACCCAAGAGCCCCAAAACCCCAGAAACCTGCAGGAAGGAACCAGTCAGAGGGATGTGCCCAGGGAGCGGTGGGACTGGGCAGGACTCTGAGTGGTCCAGCACATCCTACTTGGGGCAGGTGACCCCAGAGGGACACGGGGCTCTGCTGGGGACAGCCAGCAGCCAGGACAGGGTGCCACACGTCTCCTTTGGCACAGGAAGGACATGAGGGGATGGGGCTGGTCCCGGTGGGGAGGGCAACACGTGGTACCCAGGGGCTGGGCACACAGCTCTGGGGATGCCATCCTAGGACCCCCACAGCCGCTACCAGCCACATACCTCTTCTCCTTGATGATGAGGTTTGAGACAAAGTCCTTGGCCTCATCAGAGACGCTCTCAAAGGTCTCCTCATCAAAGTACCAGTTGGCGGCCAGGACATTGTTGAGCGTCTCAGTGTCGTTGTCGCCCAAAAAGGGGGAGAGGCCGCTGAGCCTGGGGGCACAGGGGGGTGAGGAGCCGGGTGTCCTCAGGCTGTGGCATCTCCCAGCCCCCCAAAAAGGAGCCCCAGGGAGTGAGGCACAGCACCAGCAGCCCCTCACCCGGCCCTGACGTACAGCATGTAGGTGATGACACCCATGCTCCACATGTCCGTGGAGTAGGAGACCTGCTCATAGTTGACCACCTCCGGGGAGAGGAATTCGGGGGTGCCAAAGTTCACCTTCAGCTTCTCCTGGGGGTTGTACCTGCAGATAGGGTGGTGAATCAGCAGGAGGGGGACAAGGCTGCTCCCCTAAACCACTGTCCCTCTTCCATGCCAGCCAGGGAGAGCCAGTTGCCCACTGCGGGTCCTGGGGCTCCCAGCACCCCAAGGGTGCAAGGGGGACAGAGAGGAGGGATGGAGCCAAGGGGGGAAAGATGGCACCTTCGAGCCAGCCCAAAGTCAATGATCTTCACCATGTGGCCGACAGCAGCAACACAGAGGATGTTCTCAGGCTGTGGAGACAGGGAGACCATTGTTCCACCACCAAGAAGGGACATCTCCAGTGCATGGGTCTGGCAGCCCATGGCTGACCCGCACCAGAGCGATATCGACTTGCAGACACCCCTTCCACAGCAGCCCGGTGTCGGGGACACGCTGTCCTCACTTCAACGGCTGCAAACACCCACTGTTCCTCCATGCCCCAGCCTCCCCCATCCTCATGTGCAGCAGATGGACCCCGTCATCAGCCCCCAGACCCCACACCTTGAGGTCAAGGTGAAGGACGCGCATGTGGTGCATGAAGCGGATGCCCTCGCAGATCTGCCGGACGAAGACCATGCAGTCCACCTCCGTCAGGTGGTAGTCATCATCGATGATGCGCTCAAAGAGCTCGCCGCCCTCCACGCTGCATGGGAATGGATCGTGGGGGTCACCTGGGGTTCCCTGCCCCATGCCACCCTCCTGCAGAGCCCCCCACCTGCCCCAAGGACCCTGGAGATACTGGTGTAGAGGCTGAGCAGAGCCACAGTGGGATGAGCCCGTACCAGGGTTCAACATAGACCCCCAGGGCAGGCATGGAGAGGTTGCCCCAGGACGCCCCAGGTCCCCTGGGGTTTGTAGAGCAGAACAGCCCCAGCACAGCCTCAGCCTTCTGGAGCACATGGGCAAGGGGAAAAGGAGCTGTGTGGGAAGGACCTGGCTTATCTCCACCCTCAACACAACTGCAGTGGAAGGAGATGCTGTCCCAGCCAGGCAGAACCTGAGGTGGCCTCCAAGCCCAGCACGAGAGGAGGAGGTATGCAAGAGGGAATAGGTATGGTAAGAGATGTTCCCTAGGACCAACCCTTTCTGCTTGGTGAGGGGCCGGCACATCTGCTCCATCTCTAGAGCATCCCCACAATGGCGTCCCTCACCCAGGCATCCGGTCCCACACGGTGCTGCCCTGGCACTCACTACTCCATGAAGAGGATGATCTCCCGAGGTGTCTCGATGGCATCATAGAGCTGGATGAGGTTGTGGTGGTTCAGCTGGTTCATCACGTCAATCTCTAGCAGCACCATCTCCTGCAGAAGAAGCCCCGCGGCAGCGCAGGGTGTCAGACCTGGCTGAGCCACCGGCATGGAGACAGGCTGTGTCGCAGCACCAGGAACGTGCTAGGCATGACACAGCCAGCCACCACCTCAGCCAGGCCACTTGCTGGTGGCACCATGGCCAGGAGGAGCCCCTGCCCCGGCATCGGTCAGACCTTGTCCTTGGCGCCCTGTTTCCGGATGACTTTGGCCGCCAGCTTCAGCCCCGTCTCCTTCTCTGTGCACGTGTGAACTTCACCGAACTTGCCCCTGGGGAGGGAGAGAGGGAGAGATGCCAACACCATCAGCTGCCCAGGCTGCTGGGGACCCCCACGTTGCCCTGGGGTGCTGCCCACCACTGCCCTCCCCACTCATCCTGCCAGATGTCCCATCAAGGCAGAGCCATTGCCCAGAGCTGCTGGGTGGCAGCCTGGGGCAGTGCCAGGGGAGATCTGGGCATCCCACACCCTTCTGGCGCCCCTCTTTACCCTCCCAGGATGTCCTTGGAGTCGAGGTTGAACTGGGAGCTGACGCTGGCAGATCGCAGGGTGACGATGCGGTGTGCGAAGGGTGCTGGTGGTGGGGGGACATCGTCTGCCCAGAGAGGAGGACTGGGGTGAGAAGAGGAGCTGCCTGGCTGGGGAACCCCAACGCTGGGCACCCTGGGGTGCCCCAGGCTGGGAGCACACCCTGGCTGGTGCAGGGCGAAGGCAGGACCCAGCCAAGCCTGTGGGTGCAGGATGGGGCCAGCTACCGAGTGCTGGGCTACCCATCAAGTTCTCCGGGTTGTCTGCTGCACCGGGACACGCAGCACCCCCGAGGGGGACACACGGCAGCGTCCTGCTGCTTGGCACCCCCTCCACAGCACCCACCCTGCCACACAGCACCCATCCCACTGTGTGGCACCCACACATCACATGGCACCTTGCTACATGGCACCCAGCTGCATGGCACCCACTCCCCCCCATCCCACATGTCACGCTCGCCCTCTCCAGGCCACACTGCTTCGTGTCACCTTCTCTGGGCCACCACCTCCTCCATGCCACCATGTCCTGCACACCCTCTGAGGACAGGCCCCACACCCCCGTCCTGGGCCGGGAGAGACCCCCAGGAGCCCCCGTGCCCCACGGTGGGTGCAGCCCCAGCCCTGCCCTCCCTGCGAGGACAGCGGTGCAGGACACGGGGACACGCTGGCCCCTGCCACTGGCCAGCCAGCGGTTGTCACTCCCCGGGCTCCTCTTCCTCCTGGGCAGCCCCAGGGACCGTGCCAGGCTGGAGCAGCCCAGGGAGAGGAACTCGAGGCTTTTAGCCCCATTTATAGCAAAGCAGGAGCTCGAAAGGTGACCGGGCAGGTGGTGAGCCAAGAGCACAGGGTGGCAGCACGGCAGGGCCATGGGTGACACCCACAGAGGGTCCCAGGGTGCAAGGACAAGGCAGGGACGTCGCAGCCTTACCCAGTATCTCAAAAGGGTCTTCCTTCCCAAAATCGGGAGTGAGGTAGGGGCTGGGGGGTGGCTCTGCCGCCGTTGAGGCCGGTTGCCCCGTGGCACTGGGCAACGTCCTCTCCTGGGGGGTGCTGGGGGGCTCTGGCGGGGCAGGGCCAGGCTCTGCCGGACCCTCTCTCGGCTCCACCGCTGTGGTCTCCTCTGGTATCATCTCCATCACCTCTGCCCAGGGCTGCTCCTCCCTGGAAGCAGGAGCAGGAGGTGAGCAGAGCCCAGCCGAGCCCAGCAGCGCCCCGGGGAGCAGCGAGGGGAGGGGATCCCATCCCGGGAGGGTGCGGGTACCTCTGGCAGGCAGCGGGGCAGCTCAGGCTCTGCAGCAGAGCTGGGCGTGGGGGCTCGGGACCCCGCGGCTGCTGCTGCTCATCTGTCCCCTCTGCCTTGGCTGCTGTCCCCTCTCCACCGCAAGCCTTGGTCGCAGCCAGGGCTGCTGCCTCTGCGGGATCCTCGCCTCCAGACCCAGCTTCTGCTGCAGCCGGGGGTGATTCCACATTTGCAGCCTTCTTCCCTCCACCCTCAGCCTTCACAGCAGCCGAGATCTTCTCCTTCGCAGCCACTGGGACCTTCTCCTTTGCAGGCTCTTCTTTGCCTCCGTCTTCAGCCTTTGATGCAACTGTGGGTTTTTCCACCTTTGCAACTTTCTTCCCTCCATCCTGCACCTTTGCTGCAACTGAGGCCTTCTCCTTCGCAGGAGCTGTGGCTTTCTCCTTTGCAGACTCTTCCTTGTCTCCATCTTGAGCCTTTTTTGCAACTGGGGCTTTTTCTGCCTTTGACACTTTACTCTCTCCATCCGGAGCCTTTACAGCAGCTGGAGCCTTCTCCTTTGCAGGCTTTTTATCGGCTGGGGTTTTCTCTGCCTTTGCAGCTTTCTTCCCTCCATCCTGAGCCTTTGCAGCATCTGCAGCTTTCTCCTTTGCAGGCTCCTCTTTACCCCCGTCTTGAGCCTTTTTTGCAGCCGGGGCTTTTTCTGCCTTTGCTGTTGCCTTCTCTTCACCCTGAGCCTTGGCAGCATCTGGAGCCTTCTCCTTTGCAGGCTTTTCATCAGCTGGGGTTTTCTCCACCTTTGCTGCTGCTTTCTCCCCATCCTGAGCTTTTCCAGCAGCCGGGACCTTCTCCTTTGCAGTGGCCGTGGTTTTCTCCTTTGCAGGCTCCTCTTTGCCTCCATCCCGAGCCTGTGCTGCAGCCAAGGCCGTCTCCTCTGTGGGCTTTGCCTTCCCTCCTTCAGCATCCACTGCAGCTTGAGCCTGCTCCACAGGCTCTTCTTTGCCACCACCCTCAGCCTCTAACCCTCCAGGGGCTTGCTCCGTCCTGGGCTCATCCTTTCCTCTGTGCTGAGCCTCTGCTGCAGCCAGGCCCTTCCCCTCCCCAGGCGCTGCCTGCTCTCCTTTGGGCTCTCCTGCAGCCAGAGCCGCCGTCTCCTTGGGCCTGTCCTTCTCTCCATTCTGAGCCTTGGCAGCATTTGGAGCTTTCCCTCCTTTGGACTCTCCCGCAGCTGGAGCTTTCTCCTTCCCAGGCTCATTCTTCCCCTGCTTCCCCCCATCCTGAGCCTTGGCAGCAGCTGGCACCTTCTCCGGGGATGCTGCCTGTCCTCCATCCTGCTGTGCAGCCGAAGTTGCCTCCTCTGCCTTCTCTCCATCCCGGGGTTCTGGAGCAGTTGGGGCTGTCTTCTCGGCCAGCTTTGCCTTCTCTCCTCCAGCCTCTCCCGCAGCCTTCTCCTGCCCAGGCTTTGCCTGTGCCCCATCCTGAGCAGTGGAAGCAGCTGGAGCCTTCTCCTGCCCAGACTTGCACTTTCCTTCATCCTGCACCTCGGAGGCAGCCGGCACCATCCCCTCCCCAGGTGCCTTCCTGGCCTGGGCAGCCTTCGGAGCTGCTGGGACCGACTGGGCTGAGCTGCCCTCTGCTTTGGGGGAGGCTGTGCCACCACCCACCCCAGCGCCAGGCGCGCTGCCCGCCCCATCGCCCTGCTCCATGGGGACTCTCCGGCTCGGAGGTGGCTGCCCTGCGGTGCTCCTGGTTCGGCAAGGCTCCTGCAGGAGAGAAGACAGAAGCTGAGGGGTCCCCAGACCTGACACCCCACAAATGGGCACAGTAGGACGAGGGCAGCAGCTCTGCTCCCACAGAAGAGGGTTGAGCTTCTGCCACCCAGCCAGGAGCCACATCCCCACTGCCCGGCCGGTGGCATCGAGCCGGGGACCCCATGTGGCAACTGGTCTCTTGGACCATCCCATTACCCCCCGGTATCTGCTCGGCGGTGACTGATCGATGGCTGATGCCGGCACCTGTCGCTGCCACGGGGCCCCCGGCGTGCGGACAGCCGGCGCTGGGCTGCCACGCTGCCAAGTTAAGGCCACGTCCCCCCATGGCAGGGCAGGGGACACCAGCTCTGTACCCGGGCTGGCGGGGTGGGGATCAGGCGGGGTGAGCATCCCCAGCACAGTCCTGCCGCTGCCCACCCTGAACCGCACCGGTGGGTCCGGCCGCACCGGCAGAGCCTCCTCTCCTCAGGGACCACCCGGACCCCCGGCCCCAGCAGCCGCCAGCACTGCCCATCGCCCTGCCCGGTGGTAGTCACAGCCCCTGTCCCTGCCATCCCCATCCAGGGGACCTGCTGGTGTCCCCGGCCCTGCACATGCTGCCACCCCATCTCCTCCAGCCCAGCGCCTGTTACCCAAATCTTCGCTCTGCCCGTCCCTGCGCAGCCACCTCTGCTCTCCCTGTCCCAAAACACCCCCCTTGCACAACCATCCAGGGGCTGTGACAGCCCAGCCCTAGAATAAACCCACCAGTGACCATCCCAGTAACAGGGGAGTCGCTTGCTGGTCTTACTGGGACAGGAGCTGTAGCAGAGCAGTCCCAGACCAAGAGGTCCCACAGCTCAGTGTGGGGAGCCCGTGGGGACAGAGACATTCCCCTGGGGGCTCTGCTCTCCCCAGGACCCCCCAGCGCCATACCCCGAGCGGGCGGCCACTGGGACCCCCCCAGCCCCTTTACCTGGGCGCGGGTGCAGAGGCTGGTCAGGAGGGCAGCATCCGAACTGTGGCAGTGCCCGGAGGGAGCAGCCTCTTCTATCCCGGGTGTAACGGAGCTGGATTAGTGCGGGCAGAGGAGGATCCTTTACAGCAGCGGGAGCCGTCCCGCTTCGCCTTTCCCAACACCTGTCGCTGCTGGAGCCTGTTCAAAGGACACGCCATCTTCCCTGTCCCCCGCGGGCTGGGGACACGCAGGCACAGCACTGCGGCGAGGGCTGGCACCGGCCACAGCAGCGCCCCAGAAACATCCCACGGGGGTGACCTGGCCAAGGCGAACGCCACCCGGGTGGCCGAGTACTTGCAAGGTGCCCGCAGGTGACACGAGCTGGCCACTGTCCACCCCATGGTGAGAGTGGCCAGAGGCAGCCGGGGACGGTGCCAGCCGTGGGGAGAACAGCTCCAAAGGACCCTGAGCTCCGTGGGCACAACGTGGCTCCCAAGGGCACCGCTGCCAGCCCCTGAAAGGTGACAGGAGTTGGTAACAAGGCACTGGCCAGTGGCTGCAGCTTCCGCTTGGAACCCATTAAAAGACTTCAATTTCCTGTAAAATTAAGTGTTTTGGGGATCAGGGAGAGAACAAAGGAGCTGGGGGCTCGCGGAGGGGTCGGGCTGCGCATGGGCACTGCACGGGCACTGCCAGCCCTGCTGGAGCCCAGCACCCCAGGACTGCACGGGGCTGAACCCAGGCACTGAAGCCCTGGGGAGACGGGCACCAGGGGCTGGGCTGGGCCAGCGGCTGCCACGGCCACGAGCGGAGCTGGGCAAGGCCAAGGGCACAGCCACGCAGGGTGCTGAGAAGCCAACGGATGCCCAAGGGCTGTGCCAGGCTTCCACCTGGCCCCTCCACTCAGCAGGGCTCTGCTTACTTTAAATCTTTCAACTTTAAGGTGAGGAAAGCCGTGTGCCTCAAGGGCACGCAGACAAGCGCCCGCTGCTCGGGTTTCTGCTGAGGGCAAGGGGGGTTTGCAGGAGGAACCCCCGGTAACTGGACCCAGCCCTCCCCGGCCAGCGCTGCCAGGCAAAAGCACTCCAATAATACCAACTATTAAAACCCCAGAACAGCCATTTATCCTGCCAGGGCAGCAGGAATGCCAGCGCAGGGTGGAGGAGGAAGGGCTGGTGCTCCTTTTTGCGGGGTGACAGGGGAGGCCAGTGCTCAGTGGTGGGTGATAAAGCAGGAACAGCAGCTCCCAGCAAGAGAGAGGTGGCAGAGGCTGCCAGGGGCCAGGCAGCTGCCCCCAGAGCTGCCCCACTGCCCCCCATCACTCCTCGCTACCCCAGCCAGGCACGGGCACCCTGCTCCTCCCTGGGGCTCTGCTGGTGGCTGGGGCAGTGAAGGGCCAAGTGCTGGTGCTCACTGCGGGAATGGAGCTCTCCAGGGGCTGGGTGTCCCTGGGGAGGCTGAGATTACTGCGTGCCCCTCCAGCCTTGGCCCCACCCAGCTGATGGATGGGTCTCTCCATCCCAGGGAGATCAAGCCCTGCCAGATGCCAAGATCAGCTGCTCCCAAGTGGGACTCACACGTGGTTGAGCCAAGGCCACAAATGTAGGCACGGCAGCAGCCCTAGAATCACAGAATCGTTATGGTTGGAAAGGACCTCCAGGGTCATCAAGTCCAACCTTTCTCCCGGCATCTCTCTAACCACTACACCATATCCTCAAGCGCCGCATCTATTTGTTCTTTAAACACCTCCAGGGATGGTGAC
>JAVSBS010018167.1:0-25434 GCA_033124195.1 Coracias cyanogaster | reverse complement strand
AGAGCCTGGCTCCATCCTCCTGACACTCATCCTTTACATATTTATAAACATTAATGAGGTCACCCCTCAGTCTCCTCTTCTCTAAGCTAAAGAGACCCAGCCCCCTCAGCCTTTCCTCATAAGGGAGATGTTCACTTCCTTAATTATCTTTGTGGCTCTGTGCTGGACTCTCTCAAGCAGTTCCCTGTCCTTGAACTGGACACAATATTCCACATATAGTCTCACCAGGGCAGAGTAGAGGGGAGGAGAACCTCTCTGGGCCTACTAACCACACCTCTTCTAATACACCCCAGCATGCCATTGGTCTTCTTGGCCACAAGAGCGCATTGCTGGCTCATGGTCATCCTGCTGTCCACTAGGTCCCTTTCTCTATGCTGCTTTGCAACAGGTCAGTCCCCAATGTATACTGGTATTTGATGTTGTTCGCTCCCAGATGCAAGACTCTACACTTGGCCTTGTTGTATTTCATTAAACTTCTCCCTGCCCAACTCTCCAGCCTGTTGAGG
Source organism: Coracias cyanogaster (assembly GCA_033124195.1). Lineage (NCBI taxonomy): Eukaryota > Metazoa > Chordata > Aves > Coraciiformes > Coraciidae > Coracias > Coracias cyanogaster. Next base: position 24,928 of record JAVSBS010018167.1, on the reverse strand, counting down.
CCTTGCTGAATGGCAGCACAGCCTTCAGGTGTGTCAGCCACTCCTCCCAGTTTTGTCATCAGCAAATTTGCTGACAGTGCACTCTGTTCCCTCATCCAGGTCGCTGAGGAATATATTGAATAGTACTGGTCCCAGTACTGACCCTTCGGGGGCTCCACTAGACACAGGACTGCAACTAGACTCTGTGCCATTGACCACAACTCTCTGACTTCTTTCCTTCAATCAGTTCACGCTCCACCTCACTACCTGATCATCCAGACCACACTTCCTCAGTTTAGCTGCTAGGATGCTATGGGAGACTGTCGAATGCTTTACTGAAATCAAGATAGACCACATGCACTGCTCTACCATCATCTACTCACCTGCTTATGTCCTCATAAAAGGCGATCAGGTTGGTCAAAGATGACTTTCCCTTAGTAAAACCATGTTGACTGCTCCTAATGACCCTCTTATCCTTGATATGCCTAGAGACAGCACCAAGGATAAGCTGTTCCATCACCTTTCCAGAGATAGAGGTGAGGCTGACTGGTCTATAGTTACTTGGGTCCTCCTTCTTGCCCTTTTTGAAGACTGGAGTGACACTTGCTTTCCTCCAGTCCTCAGGCACCTCTCCTGTTCACCACGACTTACCAAAGATGATGCAGACTGGTCTAGCAATGACCTCCACCAGCTCCCTCAGCACCTGTGGGGGCATCCCATCAGGACCCATGGACTTATGGATGTCCAGATTGCTTGACTGGTCCCTAACCCAGTCTTCATCAACAAAGGCAAGCTTCTCCTTTATCCTGCCTAAGCACCAGGAAGATCTTGAAGATCTCTTCCAACCACAATAATTCTATGATTTTGAGCTTGAGAAGGAAAGTCCTGTCTTTAATCTGAAATAAAACATTCAGGCTAAGAATATCTAGGTAGCTTTGTTAGCCACGTCCAACTTTACTATTTAAATTTGATTTTTTTCCTGCTTTAATCATTTTGATCTGCAGTTCACATCAAAGCAGGTGAGCTCTCACTACCCAATTACTTTCTGACGACGTATCTCCACCGTTTCTCAGCAGTACGTGTCAGCAGGCGAACATAAGGTCCCTCAAGACTTCCAGACTGATTTTTAACAGAGCCACAAGGTTCAAAGAGGCACATGAAAGCAGGAATGGGGGTTTTTTTTCCAGCTCTTGTGTGACAATTAGTTCTTCAGTGCAAGACAATTGCCCAAGCAATGGTAGACCACCGCTTATCAAAGCAGCAGCCCTCGCTCCTCCGGTATCATTCCATTACGACGACTTTATTTCTCCACGAGCAAGTGTAATTGCATCGTGTGATGGATGCTGGCTGGGTACAACAGTGACAGATGTATGCTGAAACTGTGTGAAAATTTTTGCAGCCAAAGCAAAACTGGCAAATGTTTGGCTTTCCGCCAGCGTCGCTCGCGGGTGCGCGGTCTCTGACGGCTTAGCTGCAATGTTTACAGCGCCGAGAAGCCGTTCTAGGCATGGTTCTTGTCAGCAGTGGAGAGCAGATAACATCTCTGATTTTGTTGACCTATGCTGTCCCTCAAGTCGTAGCAACCTGCTTTTATTCCCCGCCTCCCTCTGCCCTTATATTTTTAGTCAAGGGGGATGGAGAAGCCCTCTGCTCCGATGTCTTTGAGAAAGAACAGCTGCATATTAGGCAGTTTGATACTTAAACTTTATTTTTTTACATAAATAGTAGTAAGTCCGCTATTCCATCTTCTCAGCCCCTCTTCAGAAATGCTTTTTTTTTCCTCCATAAGCATCTCTTGCATCATATGATTTTCATAGTCATGCTTGAAGTCTGTCCTATTCTAAAGGAAAACCATGCCATGAAAAAAAATTGTTCTTCTAGTTGCAGAGGTGAGGAGCAACGGAGCAGAAGATCCTGACCGCTGTTTTGCACAGTGAGCTTCTCCTGGGGCATGTGTTCTAAGCATGATGGCATCTGTCCCCAGGCCATGTTTGTCTGCTCACCTTCCCTCGGTGGGTCAGGGAAGGAGCTCCTCACTTCTGTGCAGTTCTACAGTTGTGTGTCTTTGTGTGTGGGTTAATGATTAATTAAACCAGGCATAGGGATGGTGATGGCCGTAAATCATCGCTAATAAAGCACACTATTTGTGTCGGGGCAAAGTGCCAATCTGGTGCAGTGGGTGGGAAAACCACCAGCCCCACCTGCTTGAGGCACAGCTTTGCTGTCGACGGTAATCAAAGGTCTATAAATAACCCTGAAACAGCATTTTGCTAATATTTCTACAAATTAATAACATATGGACACTGGGCTCCTCTGAGGTCTTCTGCAGGCATGCCCCATCATTGTGGTGTCCTGTCTGCCACCCTAGCCATGGACAAAAGCATCGAGCAAAGGAGGCAAGAAAAGGGGTCAGTGCTGTTGCCAGTGGGAGGTCTGATGTGAAGGTGACCAACCACAAGAGTTTGTCCAAGGGCTCACACTCTTGTTCATGAGCGGAAGCCTGCAAGCCTGCCCCTGGTCACCAGGGCAGTGCTGTAGGGACCTGTGAGAGAAGATCCCTACGCAGGGAAAGGACAGTGGTAAGAACTGCGGTAAGAACTGCAGGACAAAACGAAGCAGCAATATCTTAGTGACCATTTCTCACCATCCCCAGGGTTCCTGGTGTTTGCACAATTTCTGTTCCTTGAGATCCCAAAGCACCACCAAAGCAATGTCTCTGATCTTCCCATTCAGACCCAAAGGGTGAAGAAAAAACACACTCATAGTGCTGATGTTGGTGCATCCCTGTGGAGAGCCAGGGCAGCCACCACAGACCTGTCCTGTGGTCCAGAAAAATTCAGAAAGTGGAGGTGGGAACCAGCCCCTCTGCACTGAATGGGCAAGAGGGCAGTCTTCTTGCAAAGGTGGGGGTGGTACAGAGGAGGAACCCTTCTAGGAGTGTTCTCAAAGCAGTCACTCCAGGGAAAAGCAGAACCATGAGGTGCATGAGGTCCAGTCCTACGGGATGACGCTGGCATCATGCATTTGGGGCCATATCTTCTTGGAGGTGTTTAGGCAGCACATTTGCCAATGGAAACGTATAAATATTACCCTAATCCCTAGCAGAAAGATAAAATCAAATTCCTTTGAAGACACAATAGGCTGTTTGGTTAATTGAACTACACAGCTTCAATTTGAAGGGACGTGATTGTCCATGATTGTCCATATTAAATAGTCATTTTTCTTTACACCCTCTTTTCAGTGGTATCCTTAAAACAGAATGACGTCTTTTGGTGCATTTTCAATGGGTCTTTCCTGCTCTTTCTTCTTCGAATATCTTGCATGGTCATAGATATATATGATGACGATAGAAGCAATGTTCTGAAAAATGATGAGCAGCATGAGCCAATATGAATATCCATAAGTGTGTGCAGAGCTGATATGTGTCTGCAGAGAAGAAAAACATCCACGGGCCAATTCTACAGACAGGTCATTTTCTTCTATGTTCACAGGAAAAAGTATCATGGCTAGAAGTGTGAAGAGTCCTAGAAAATATAAATACAAATGTTAGATGTGGAACTGTAGTATTATTTATGTAGCTACTTGTAAATATTCTGCTTAAATTGGTTACAATACCTGGACTAAGACAAAGATGAATCTACTATTTTCCATTAGTAAAATATGAGGGCATTTGAAGGACTTTTCTTCCACCTAATAGTATCTGCCAGGTGTTTTGACATCGGTAACTATATTTTCTGCTAAAATTTATGGATTCTCACTGGCTATTTTTAGATAAGACCATTTAATGTAATTTTCTTTCATTGAATTTAGTGCTGATGGGTATAATAATCACCCTTTGGGTGATTTGCAGAATGCCTGTTTGATATCAGCCCAGATCCATGGACTGTGCAGTATCACAACGGGATAAACCCCTGAGCAACCTGGTCTTGTGTTCAGGGTTGGCCCAGCTTTGCTCAAGAGCTTAGATTTGGAGACCTCACATCCTCTCCAACCTGAATTATTCAAAGACTCTGTGATGAGCCAAAATGAGATGTCTGAGATCTGTATCTATTTCCTGTAGCCTTCTGAATAACAGCAGATTTTGGTTACTTTGACATTTAGCTAAATAATGCTTTTACATCTCTACTGTTAATGGAAGTATAATCTCTGGACATCAGTGAAAATATTTCTATTCCTCCTCTCTAGGTAGACCATCCTAAAGATGTTCCTGCTGAAGCAGGTTCAGGTTTTTGCAGGAGGATATTGGCCTTTCAGGCCACCTGGTAGGAGAATTAGGAACCTTTAAGATACACTTGCACATCAAATGATGCATGTTTTTTTTCATAAAAATACGCCCATGGCAAAATAAACTTCCAGGTCATAGCACTTAACAGGGCTGTAAAAAGGAACCACAATCCTCAGTCAACATGGGGGTTTATTTTCTCACTAATATTTACTTTGGCAAGCCCACGGTCCTTTCATTTCAGGTCAAAGCTTGCAGATTCAGGCTGTGTAACGATGCTGGGCTTGGGAAATGAAAGGCTTTCTCATGTGATTAGACAACGATCCTCTTAAAAGGTCTAGACTTTTGCTCACTCTTCCTATTGTGTTTCAAGGCATCCACAGCTGTTTTGGAACTTCTCTTTATATGCTGTATTAACTGGAGAAGGAGGGATGGGTTTCACACGCCTTCATACAAATGTTTATCTATCTAGTTCCCTTTCCACCAAGGTCTGATTTTTTGGCAAAGGCAGCTTGAAGGTTGCGGCCCCAGGACAGGACGATGCTGCTGGGGACATGGCTCAAGGGAGAACAACTCCCACTCCATCAGCGAAGCATCTTCAGACCTGAAGAGCTTTTGAAGGACAAAACGCCCATGCTGAAGTAGTCTGTAATCAGATGTCTTTAAAGAAAATTTTCCGAGTGCAAACCTATTATTAGAGGAACGCATAATCCTCTTGAGGCAAATTGAGTGTCAGAGCTGAAGTCATTACCATAACAAGATGAAGAGGGTGGGAGGTGTGGTGGGAGCAGCCAGACTTGAGCCTACGGGTGAACAAGAGGTGACACCTCCAGGGAGCTGTTAACCAGAGTTCACACCTCTCATAATTCAGAGTCTCCACTGTTTGGTTCTTTTTTTTTTTTTCTGCTTAGTGAATGTTAACACTTTCACGGAACAAAATAAGGGTTTTTTGGAGAAGGAAATAAACTTTGCCGTGAGTCAGTCCTTCTAACTGCCACTGCCCCCCTGCGTTAACGCTGCTGTGGAACAACCTTTTTTTTTCAGAAATGAAGGTAGAGTCCATCCTACAGATTAGACCTTAGAGGCTTAATTTGGTATATAGGTAACCCAGCAACAAATATGCTACAAATACCATGAAATAGTGACGTAAGGGCTTAAAGAGGTTACAAATTGCACTGTAGCCACATCCAGTGCATACTTTCTGGTTTCATTTGTTATTTGTCTGCTTACTCTGTTCTTCTTGATGAGCATCACCCATGAAATGCTGGTACACCTGCTGGGGCTGTTTCTTTTCCATTCTTGCTGCCAGTGAATCCAGACTCTTATTGATTGATGGTGTCACTTCAAGTAGCTGATACTGTTTTATTGGTACTTAAAAGATAGTTTCAGGTATCCCAGCACAGTTGAAAACCAAAACCAGTTATAAACCAAAATCAACTGCACGGAATACTTTTCCAAGTGTTTCCTTTTACAGATACATCTTTCTTAATCTGGAATCAATGAGAATATGGTATTAATCAGTAAGGTGGGCAGAAAGTGGTCAGCATGGGACGCGTTACTCACCGCATAAGGAATTCCAGGTGTAGACCCCGATGGGTCCCAAAAATGTCTGGTAGGGATTACTGACAGCGTTAGTGCAGGTAAATCCAGCGCTCAGAAGGGAGCTCAGTAAACTGAGAACCAGAATGACAATAATGGCAGTGATCATACTTTTCGCCTGGGTGCTTCTCAGGTTATCTGCAACTGAAACACAACAGCATTGACAATCAGCCTTCCCAGCACGATGTCGTAGGCTCGCATGGCCCTATGGCTTATTGACACGGCTGGAACTAAAAGCTAAGAACCACAGATTTGGCAGATCTGTAGAGACCGTGGTGTAGAAGGAACAGTAGGTTCACAAATGTCCCAGGCATTGGGTTGGGTATAAACTTCTCTTCCTTAATACTTCTTGATAGAGCCAGACTGAAATTTTATGCTTAGATCAGAAAACAAGGTGCTCCTTTGCCCATCATTCTTGATATGTTTAGTAACTTCTACAGGTGCTTATTTAAAACTTGGCTCTACTTGTAGATTATTTCTTCTTAATAGCAGCAGTCCCTCTCATATGGAATACATCCAACAAGGGGAAGTGCTTCTCAAAGTCCCATAAAGCCCTTAGCCTGGAAGGGTTAGGTGCAGTTGTAGGACAAACATAACTGAGTATGGTCATCCATGGACAGATGAGGCATGGTTGAGCCGCTGTTCATACCCTGACTAAATCTGTCTTTTCCCAGGTCCTGCAGAACAAAAATTTGGCGGAGGCAAATTTGGTGCTTTCAAAGTCTCCACTCATGAGGCCACGTGTCCAGGAGTCCTACATCTTAACATCAAGCAACCTGGCACCTCTTCCTTTTTGCTCTATCTTACTACCGCTTATACACACAGGTGGATGCCTGGTGTCGTTTCTGTAGCTATATGTGTGGGTGGCCATGTCAAACATGGCACCTATAGTCAAATTCTCCAGGGCTGTAATCCATTTTATTGGTTTTGCCTAAATCTTTCTTGTTATTTAATAAGAGACACAAATGTGGAAGCAGAGTACTCAAAGTGTAATTGCGGTATAGCTGTGTTGAAACACATTATTCTCCTCCTTTCAATTTAAAGATTGAAAAGGTAACAATAACGTGCCCGTGGCTGCCTTACCCTGTAACAAACGTGACAATGTTTTCAAGCTTTATTCAAATGGGTGTTGTGATAGACAGCCATCTGTAGGAAAACTTCATTTCTCTGATGTTTTAATACAAAGCCATTACACAGAGTATTCCGTTACTGCATAAACTGGGGAAATCATAGCAGGAAAAAAATAGTAAAAAAAATAAAAAGCCATAAAGAGAAAATAAACACTCATAACAACAAAAAAAGAAGAGCTATTGGAAATAAATGAAATGGAGAGCTTCCCTCTCATTTTACATAATATTCCTGGTAGAAGTTAATTTCGGTTTGAGGAAGTGGCAGGTAAGGATGTGTTATGGAAATTAGATGTAAATTTAAGCAATTCTCCTAGAAGAATAGGAAAGGCAGGCGCTCAGGAGACATCACTCAATTAAATGGGAGCAAGCGTGCTGCTGGTAGCACCCTGTGCTCATGCTGAAGCAGCCTTACTGCTTGGGCATGGCCCAGGTCAAGAAATAAGTCCGGAGTGAATCAGACAGGTTTGTGTAATTTCCCCCTGGCAGCGTCGCTTAATTTCATCCCTTGGAACATCTCCAGATTTGACTGGCTACGCCTCTTGCACCCTCTAATTGATCTTGTCTATCTCAGACAGAGATCTGCAGGTATGGGGATGTCATTTTTGCAAGACTCCGGCTGTTGTAAGCATGCCTACAATAGCACACGACTAAAGATTTAAAATAAAATGCTGGTTTTGTGGTGGCAGGTTCTTTTTTCCTACATAAAGCAGCCTGGGCAAGCTGAAGGCATCTACAGTAGCCAATGCACTTGAATGGGATCAATAGTAACCCACAGCTGGAAAACCTCTGCATCAGCGTACAATAACCTAATTCCAGAGTAAGAGCAGGGAGCTTTGTCTTCGCCAGTTCTCTCCTTAATTTCCTGTACCTTCTTAATTTTTTTTTCATCTTTAACTCTTGTATGATTGGATTGAATTTCCCAAAGTTTTACAGACCCGGGTGTGAATGATGTTCAGCTGCCAGCCCTTGAGGTCTTTTCTGGCAGCTTTTACAAGGTCTATGATCAGTTATGACACGTAATGAATTGTTCATCTAAAAAAAAAAAGAAAGAGAAAACAAAAAACCCAAAGTGGAGGTCAGCCTGGCTTTCTGCTTTGAAGGAGATCCTGGAGCACATCTGGAAACTGATGATAACATTAATGAAGTTCCACCAATTTTTGAGCATCTGTCATGTATTTTACAAGGTAGAAAGTTAATCGATTCCTCTGTTGTAGCAAATTTCAAAGGCTTCCTCGTTGTCCTTGCTGGTTGCCAGCAGTCAGATAAATCCTGACTTTACACGACTCTCTGGGCGTGTCTCTTCCTGCACCTTGCTCACAATTTTTATGGGTTTGACTTGGAAACAAGCGCAGCTGTAAAGAAGCTCTTTTTACAGACTATTACATTCATAGCTTCTTCCTTTCTGTGACGAATCATTAAAACAGCTAATGAAGACTCTAAGGACTGGAGTTATTTAATAACTTTTACACTCTGCTAGATCATTCTGCTCATCCCCAGAGCCTCCGAAGTAGCCCTATTGATTTATTGCTCTATTAAGGTCGTTTGTGGCAGTTTGTTAAAGAGGCTACGCTGACTGGGCAGCTCACGCACTGTACGCTTGCAGCAGCCATATTCCTTTGTTTGCCTTTCATCTTTCTGCTTGAAAATGTCTTTTAATGCTGTGTTTTCCAAAGGAATAGTTGGTTATTTAAGGATCTCATCAAAGGAGAGACATCTACTGTCTTAGGGAGACCTGGCTGTTGGAATTTTAAAATTGTATGTATACAATTATGCAAAGTATTTTTCCTATTTCAGGAATGTATAGAATAATAATATAAAATGTGACAATCGTGCTTAGTATAGAGCCGAAGAATTAATTTAAAATCAGTTCATTTCGTCTTGGATATATGCCCAGCTGAACTAGTGAGAGATGTGGGCAAATCCATATTTAGACTATTCATAAAGCACAACTTGCTTTCAGCAGCTGTTGAAAGCAACAAGCAACTCCTGAAGCTCCCTCATTTTGTTCATCCCTAAATGGCTGATAGGTGAGAACTGGGGTGACGTTTTGTAAATGACAAAACCCTAAATCAGGTCGGGGGGAAAGCCGCCGCCACCACCACCAAAATGTCTGTAGATCAAAGAACCAAAATCCTTTACTGATGCAAGTGTTCTGTCAGTGCTTGTTGTTAATCGTAATTAAAATCTATGTGACAGTAGCGCCCAGATCCCTGGGATTGGGCTGTGTTAGCCGCTGTGCAAGGGCAAGACACCTTCCCGAATCCTCGCCCGGCAATCACCTCTCCACGGTGGACTCCTGGTTTCACGCCGAGTCCTGTCAAAATGGGCAAGAGTCTGAGCACGTGGCGCAAGGTCTGGGGCTCGAGCCAACTGGCACGGGGAGAAACAATCATATGTGAACTATCTTTATAAATGCATATTTACTCTTCTAAAAATCACTGTGATTATTCTATAAATAAACTGGTTTGACTGACTCATGAATTTGTATTTATGGCATGATCTCGCTATATGCTGTATATTTTGCTAGGAGCAACACTGGGTTCAGGTTTTTCATTACAATATAATCCTTATAATGTGAACTTCCTTGCGTGTAAGAGCTTTGCCACCGAGGCAATTTGGGTGCCTGTTTGTACAGGTAAAATCCCCGGGATTAAGCTGGGAAATTTACAATTCCTAAATGAAACTGGGAAAGAGCTAGGAGAAGGGGACCAGCTGGAGGCTTGTGCTCTACCTTGGTGGCTTGTCTGGGGTGGGACAGCCTACCAGAAAAGAAAAAAAATCTTAAAATACATCTCATGTTTTAAAATGGTTTGACCTACTCTTCCCAATTTTCGTTAGGTTTCTTTTGACTGCCCTTTTTCACGTTCACACGTGTGTATCAGCTTTATTGCTCTGAACTCTGTGACACAGCATGGGGCATAAAATGAGCGCAAGTCCTTGATCCTTGCCACAGCTTTCAGGCTTCTCTACCTTTTTTCCTCACATCAGGAGTTACTTGTGTATAGAGTTACGTAAATCTTTGCTGAACTATGTGCAGTTAGTATCGAGAGTGTGGTTCCTACTGGGTATGTGTGATTTCTTGTTTCTCTTTTTATTGTGTTTTGCTTCTGCTACAATTTTTCAAGCTTGTCTTAACTTTCTCCAAGGGTGCTCCAAGTAAACCCCCTTCTGCTCTTCCCCTTATTTTTTAACTTTTTTTATTCCTGTGTACCATCCCTCCTCTCAGTTCTTCCATCGTCCTTAATTATGTAACCATTTTAATTATTTTTCTTTAATAATTAATGCCAATTTAATAATAAACGCCAAGAACTGAAGATGCACAAAATGTAAGATCTGTGCATATCAACATAAGATACAGTTTCATTTGGATCTATGTTTGATGAAATGTCTTAATTAACCTCATTTCCAAATGTCATATCAGAATTTTTTTGGGAAGTCACAATTATGAGGAGTCAGCTGAAAACCACACATTGGGTGGGAGAAGAAAGGCCTTATAAAAGTTGATGAGCTATGTTGTAACACATACTTCAGTCTAGCACAAGAAAAAAAGACACGGGCAAGCATAAGTTATGAAAATACTAACCATACGGTTAAATTTGATAATACCCCTTAAAAATGAAATGAGGTGCTCTTAAAGGAAGAAATAAAAGGAATATTGTCATTAATGTGTAGGCCCAGCACATGTATGAACACTATATCTATCTAAATTATTGTTTTACATGTTTTGTTCTTCTCTCTTCAGCAACCTCAGAAAACCTTCTTCTATAGAAATGATGTTAGTTTGATAGTAGTTGGCTAAATGTTTTAAATGAAACAATTAATTTAAGATAGAAATATTTTTTTAAAAATCCTGAAAGGTGAATTAGGCATATAATCCTTGAATAAAGTGATAACTGAATGTTGCTTTCTGTTCCTCACTGAAAGCTTCTGAAAATTGAAACTGATTTTATACAAAGGTCTTAATCTGTATTTTTCCCTCGTTCCAAGGCATAGGCTAAGATCACAGCTAATTCAAAGTTGTTATTGGCAAGAGCGCTGCAGCATTTCTGTGCCTTTGGTGGGGGTCTTATTTTATACCACTTAAATCCCCAGATTGGTTTAACAGAGTTACAGAATCATAGAATGGTTTGGGTTAAAAGGGACTTTAAAGATCATCTAGTTCCAAACCCCTGCCATGGGCAGGGACACCTCCCACTAGACTAAAGCCCCATCCAACCTGGCCTTGAACACCTCCAGGCACGGAGCATCCACAGCTTCTCTAGGTAACCTGCGCCAGTGTCTCACCACCCTCATTGTGAAGAATGTCTTGCTTGCCTCTGAAGTCTGGTTTATAGATATTCTTGTTCTCACTTAAAGTATAATCCCAGATTCATACAAGAACGAGCCACGGTTCCTACATCTGTCACCTTCACAAACAAGAAGATACCACCCATTTCCGGGCACAACATCGCTCACCTTGGAAAGCACTTTCTGAAACCTGAAGTCCCGCATCGACGAGCAGTTCACAGGTACCACTAAAAAGTCCATAGGAGAGACTCACGGTAGTGCTGGAGTTAGTGCCAGAAAAGCGAACCTCACTATTCATCCAGTCCTGGGTCGCCAGCACAACACAAATCACCACGAAGGAGCAAACACAGGTCAAAAAGGCAGATGCAAACATGGTGGTTTTTCTTCTGGATGGCATTTTGTCCAACACAGCTTTTCCACCGATTCAGGGTATTTTCTTCTCTTTAGTCCTGCTTAGCATGAGGTTGCTTCCTCCTCCTTGCTACCTGGGATATGCTCTCTGTACTAGCAGAAAGTTACCCTGGTAAACTTTAAGCAAACAGCAGTGGTAATAAAAATGTAAAATAATTGAACTTTGGTCAGGAGAAAAGGTGTTGCCATAGTGACGACAAAGCCAGCCCGGCAAAGGCCAGGAGGAACCCTTGGCAGATGATTTACGATTGCCTCACCAAACTGTAGCCTTTCAGATCGCAGCTCTGGAGACATCTTCTAGAACCTGACTGCTTTCACTGAGACTTTTTTTTTTTACTCTGTCAAAATTTTCTGGCCTGTTCTTGCTTTTTCTTGTGAATGGCTGATAACCAGGCTGGAATGAGTTTTTGCTAAATCTGTGTCTAATCTGTAGCTAATGCGTTATGGTAAAGAGGAATAAAATGTTCCTTCTCTCTTCAGATTCCCAGCTTGCTTAACAGCAACTACCTCTTTAAAATTCTTTCTGATTTTTGTGGAAACACTGGGTTGCTCTGTCTGAGGTTCTATCTACTGTCCATAGATTATTTTCTAAGGAGGAGCTATAATTCTTAATTAAATTCCATGTATTTTCAGGCAATAACTCCTTCCTCCCCTTTTTTTTTTTGACCTTTATTATTTGACAGGGAGGAAACAAATACCTTGAACAGGGATTCATTTCAATGAAGCAGTGGATATGTAAAGGGGGCAATGCTGAAGAAAATCTTCTCTAGGACTAGAAAGCAAGAGAATCTATTCCTTTATTCTGCCCAAATTGACCTAAATCAAACAGAACATACATTGCTTAATAATAAGACTGAAGCCAAATGTCTAGAATTTGAGGTAAACTAGGCACCAGGGTCCCCGTTTTGTTTGAAATATGAAATGTAAATTAATAATCTATTGTCAGGATAAAGTAACAGATTCCATTAGCTTTCATTTCTGTTAATTACCATATCATTATTCCATGTTATACTTTCTTTAATTAACCTCTTGAAAGCAGTCTGTTTTAACAGTGCTGCTAAATAAACCTGCTGAGCTCTCGTCCCGAAGCTCGACTGGTTTGCACCGTAAAGACATCGAGAGATTGAAGTTTTAGGAATTCGAAATGGCAAAGAATTCCTTGGGAGGAGAAAATACCAGTTCCATAACGCACTGTTACTATACTGTCATTCTTCTAGTGTTATAGTTTCTTGATGCAAAACTTTAAAGCAGCGATCGCATTTAAAATCAATGTATTTTATTTCTGTTCTTTTATACGACACAGGTTTTTTTTGTATTTTTTTAATATATGGGATTTCAATGACGCTTTTGATATCACACTTTTAAGAACTGAAGCATTTCAGCCATAAATAATTTATATGCTTCATACATGTACTTAACATATGTAACATAGCAGAAATAAGCCAGTACATGATTGAAGCACTAAAAAGCAATGGGAAGCTTTTCATCCCTTCTAAAGAAATAAGGAACAAGAGACCTGCCTCTCATTTTCTGTCCAGCACATCAGTTAAATTTTAACCACAGCACTATGGCTAAAGCTTTATCAGACTGAGCCACCTCCACAAGTGTATTAATTCAAGAGTTCTGTTCCCCAGCTAGTTGCATAGAAAGAGCATAGTCCAAGCATTTATAGTCCAAGAGTATTTTTTAATAAACCGAGGTAAAAATCTGCCCGCCTGCCATCAGCCCTGTGCCATCAGCTGTCCCCTATGAAATACATTTAAAATACATATACATTAAAGAATTGATGTTTGCCATGGTACTAACTGTGAGGAAATAATTTTCCAGCTGCTGCTGGGTGGTCCCCCTTTGGCAGACTTGAGAAAACCAAATTTAAATGAACTGAGAACCCGCACCTTTAAAAATCCTAAATAACAGAGGCTGAGAGCTGCAGTCGATAGCCTGTAGTGCCTTTCTAAGCAATCTTAATTATATTTAGTTTACAGTGACTCAGCTCAAATTTTTATGGCTCATATGGTTGAAACTCTCCCGCAGAGAGGGGAATTGCTCTGTAAATGGGACCGTAACTTGCCTTTTCTTCCCTGCCACCGTGCAGTTAATCTGTTCTCTGCTGATGGTGTGATTCCTTGTGGTTTTTTTTTCCCCTCACAGCTACCTAAAAAACCCTCATATAACATGTAAGGAAATTTGTAGCTTAACATGACACACCTCGTCACCTGAGAGAAAAGAGAGGAGATTTGGTTTCCTGTGACTCAGAGAAAATATTTCCCCATCAGCATCTTACCGACTCTACCCCCACTAATACAGACTCAGCCCCGCACAACAGTCAGACAGAAAAATCAGGGTAATTCATTATGAATCAGATAGCAGAGAGATTTCGAATCCTCTGCTATATAGAATTGCCCGTAGCCCTGTATTTTTAAAGGTAGATTACGTGAGTATTTCTCTTCTGTCTATGTACAAGTTGGTTTGCTTTAAGCAACCTGCTATGTAGAAATATAAAACGCAAGCTTTCCATTACAAACAACACACGTACATTTATTTGTCTGTATTACAAACACATTTACATGTGATTTTCCTTGGACACCACCTTTGTGGTACGCCCTTGTATATCACACAAAGCTTTCACATCCTTTTTATTTACCATTTTCCATGTCTAATTGCAGAGGAGCTCAGCATCGGAGATCACAGAATCATAGAGTCGTTCTGGTTAGAAGAGACCTTTAGGATCATCAAGTCCAACCGTTCCCCCAGCACTGCCAGGTCACCACTAAGCCATGTCCCTCAGCAGCACATCTCCACAGCTTGGAAACCCCTCCAGGGATGGGGACTCCACCACTGCCCTGGGCGGCCTGGGCCAGGGCCTGAAAATCCTTCAGTGAAGATATATTTTCTGTGTCCAATCTAAACCTCCCCTGCTGCAACTTGAGGCCATTTCCTCTTGCTTGCTACATAGGAGAACAGATGGTAAGATCCTTGAGCTGCTCTTGGCCTCAAAAAGCACTCAAGAAAGCCCCATGCGAGGCAGGGATATGCACAGCATTGCAGGATCAGGCTATGCATTACCCATGTCACCTCCACCTCATCTCAGGTGGGTAAGTTGTAATTGAAACAAATTATTATAAATGTGCTATAGAATGCTAAGAAGAAGACTGATTTTTGTATTTTTTTGTTCTCTGGTTCCTTTGCATCCAGCTTTCTGAGTGGTGATGGAATTAGGGATTTGTTTCTGTCTTTTGGACAGGGTGAGGGAAATTGGATAAAGCCTCGTGAATTTGATTGTACCTGGAGATGAAAAATCTGCAGTTCAACTGAACTGTTTGGGCAATTGAGAGGGATGAGACCAGAAGAATGTTTGTGTGTCCGTACCTTGTGTGCTGGATTCGTACTATTCCATCTTCGGATTTCATTCTTCTCTTGCTCTGACCTTTTTTACAGCACTAGTGAAAAAAACCAAAGCATGTTTTAAATGTTGTTTGGATTTCTTCCCAGAAAGTGACTAAATCTTCTCAGCTGAGAACACCACCACTAGATAGTTATTGATTTCTAAGCTCTGACGTTGGTATTGGAGTGACAGCCGGAATATTGTGCTGCCACCAGCCCCTCCGGAGCAGCATGCCTCCCCATGAGCAGCCAGCAGGAACAGTGATTGTCGGTTTCCATCCTGGAAGAAGAAAAGGTGGAAGATCCCCAAGCTACCACACTGGTATCAATGTAAAAATGATGAGAAAAATCCTGGTTTAAAACTATTGCCTGCTGCAAGAGCATTCCTCAGTTTAACCATGAATTTCTGCAGTTTCTTCTACGAGGCCAGGCTGAGAGAGTTGCAGTTGTTCAGCCTGGAGAAGGCTCCAGGGAGACCTTCTTGGGGCCTTTCAGTACTTAAGGAGGACTTATAAGAAAGATGGGGATAGTCTTTTTAGTAGGGCCTGTTGTGACGGGACAAGAGGGGATGGTTTTAAACCAAAAGAGGGAGATTCAGACTGGAAAAAAGGAAGACATTTTGGACAATAAGGATGGTGAGACCTTGGCCCAGGTTGCCCAGAGCAGTGGTTGATGCCTCATCCCCGGAACCCTCCCGGGTGAGGTTGGCCGGGGCTCTGAGCAACCTGCTCTAATTGCAGATGTCCCTGCTCCCTGCAGGGGGGTTGGACTAGATCACCTTGAAAGGTCCCTTCCAACCCGAAACATGCTATGATTCTACAATCTGAGTAAGTCAGCTGGTGTCTGTTCTTGAGGCACAACCTGTCCTATTCCATAAAATATTTACAAAACAGCAGCGTTTTGTACTCAAGGCCCTGAACAGGTGCTGGCCAAATACGCCTGTTCTTGGTGCAGAGAAGGAAAAGCCACGTTCAGCATCTCCTCCGCTTGCCATGAGTGCTCCTTCCCAACAGAACGCCACTTGTCTCTCATGGAGGCTGCAGGGCCAGCCCTTGAAATTGCCTTTTCTCAAAGATTTCGAGATTAAGAAATTACCCAGCATTCAGTTTTGATAAGAAACTAATCCTTCCCTTGGGAAGTTAATCTTTTAAAACTCACACAACCCATGCTAAGGCAAGTGAAGGAGCTGTACCTTGGGAGATGCTCACTGAACATCTGACTTCTCACTCGTCCAGGTTTTTTCCATTTCCAAGTTATAAAGTGTTTGAGGGGTTGAACAGAACAGCATAGGCCATTCTGGCAAACTAAGAGATTTTAAAATAAAATTTTGAAAGCATAGAGACTTTTCTCATTTTTTTTTTCAACCCTGAAGGTCAGCGACTGCAGATACCAAAACCTTTAGCTCTCCTAAAGCCCCAAAGAAGTCTGAAGGCATCTTTCTGCCATACCTCAAATGATGACTTGCAAAACTTTAAAATAATGTGTTTAGGCGTTAAAAAGCTGCTGTCATTCATGACTGAACAGAGCAAGTTGAGTAGTCAAGTACAGTTTATTGAAGAGTAGGGAAAAAAAAGCCTTCTAGCCTTGTAAGAAGCAAAACATTTGGCCTATGCAATATTTTCAATTTAAGAAAATGTGGCTTTGAAGCTGTGTCAAGGTTTGTAATATTTAGAGCAAACCCTGGAGGTGGAGACGGAGAGAAGAACTGGTAGGGCAGGCTTCCATTTATTGCCAATTCTGTAACAATTATACAGCTATGTAGCCTTGAATACTTAAATATATTCCTAGATGCTTATAATTTTAGATTTGAAGTGTAAAAATTCTTAGACAAATACCTCTTTGAAGTCATTAAATTAGCTACCGCTAGGATGTTACAGATTCTCCTGCTTTTGCCCAATTATCCACACTCTAAAGAGTTTTTCCTGTATTTTTAGGCTGAGATCTTTTTGCAGCTACAGAAATTATGTGTCTGTACCTGTGATTTGCTGCGCTGCCCCTGAATTTTTAACTTCCTCTGTACATTTACAATTTGTGTTCCAGAACATCGGTAAAAAGAGATATCTACCATGCTTCCACCAGGGGTGTGGTGGCCACGTCTCAGTAAATATGGAAGCCTGGTAAACATTTGGAGAGTGTTTGTCTCAGGGAAGGTAAGTGGTAGGATTATGCTTTGTATTGTATGCTTTAACAAGATGATAGATGTTCCTCCTGGAAATCCTTTCTCTCAAGGCTGTGATCGTACATTATATTTTGGGGGGTTTACAGGCATTGTACAAAAAGCAGGAAACAATTTTATCTTACTTGATGCGGTCAAGTTCACTGGCATGCTGGAATACCTGGAATTATTTTTTGCTATTCAAATATTGCCTATTTCCTATCATTTTATTTCTTGAGCGTGAAGCAGAGAAGATACTTCCCGTAACAGCCAAGTGACAGTAATTGCCCATGGGAAAGTTTCTGCCACTTCTACTGGAATAATGTTACTTCCACAGTGCGAAACAAGGGGTGCAGGCGCTGGGTCCTGCCAGAAGCTGTTGGAGGTCCTGCAGCTCCTCCGGCAAATTGGAAGCAAGGGTGAAACGGTTGCCAAAGAGCTGACATTTCTGAGAATGTATTTGATTTGTGATGGAGAGCAAGGAAAAGACAGGTGACCAGTGGACTGTGAGATAGACAAAGAAAAATAGCCGGTGGAGCTCTATTGGGCTAAACATGTGGACATCGACCCATTTTATTTTTGCTACAGCATTTCAGTCTTCCAATTTCTTAAATTTATTTTCTGAGGAAGCAAGTTATCTCTGTTAATGTAGCTAAATTGCTTCCAATCCCACAGCAGCTTCATCTTTCATCCTCTCACCTTTTTTACCAGCGTAAATTCTCTTCAGATCTTGTCCGGAGAGCCTTGAAAATGGGTTTAAAGATGTTTAGTTCTTCAGATCCCCAGCTCCTCGTCTTTGTGGAGCACAGAGGAATGGAACCCCTCTGCTGGGAGGCAAGGCTGAGAGAGTTGGGCTTGTTCAGCCTGGAGAAAACTCCAGGGAGACCTTCTTGCAGCCTTTCAGTGCTTAAAGGAGGCCTGTCAGAAAGATGGGGACAGACTTTTGAGCAGGGCCTGTTGTGACAGGACAAGGGGTGATGGGTTTAAACTAAAAGAGAGAGACTCAGACTAGATAAAAGGAAGACATTTTGGACAATAAGAGTGGTGAGAACCTGGCCCAGGTTGCCTAGAGGGGTGGTGGATGCCTCATCACTGGAAACATTCCACGTCATGTTGGATGGGGCTTGGAGCAACTTGCTCCAGTTGAAACTGCCCCTGCTCAGCGCAGGGGGCTTGGACTAGATGACCTTGAAAGGTCCCTTCCAACCCAAAACATTCTATGATGCTCTAATCTAGTTTTTGAGATAAAGCACTATAGCAGAGAATATCATACTACGTTGTTTTTCTCCAGTCAACAACTGGAGACAAAGTCAGCCTCAGGCTCACTTGCTCCTGTTGGCTCCAGCTTGTGAGTGTCTCCTGAAACACACCGGTGGCATAAACCTGGTCTTAGAAGTATCCTGGACATCACTGCAAGAAACTGTAGTTAGGAACAGTGATGTGGATCAGCGGGGCTAAATTTCTGTGATGTGGTGTCAATAGGTGCATTTAGGACTTGAGAGTGGGATGCTGGCGCAAGAAAGATTGGATGGAGTTTCTTTTACAACTTTGTTTCACAATTGCACAGTTTATTTAGATATTCTCCTTATCAACAGAAAATATCTTTCCCCCAGATAATGTATTAATAACCAGAACGTGCTTTTTCTTTGGTTCCTTGTTGTACAACTTGCCTTCACATTTCTTTCTCATGACTAATTAATTTTGGAACTGCGGTATAATAGTACTTCTAATTTCTGCGCTAATAGAAAATGGGGTAATTTTATCCATCATGTACAATAATCCCATTTATTTTATCGCTCGGGTATAAGCAGTCATTTAAATTAATATACAATTTCTTGCAAATGGTTACAAGTGAGAAAATTGCTGACTTGCAGTCATTTGATCTACAAACATGTTCATTAAAATCAAACGCCTTCCTGGGGCCGTGCCCACTTGCACTGCCATGGCTGCCGAAACACTTGAGCCTTCTACTAAATTGCTGTTTCCCAGTCAACACGATGCCAAAGGGACACAATTAGGCTCTGATTAAGTTTTCCGCAGCAGACACAAATATTCACAGATGTTCTAATATTTTGTTTCGATGGTCTTTTCATACAATCCCTAATTGTCCGTCATCCTTTGGTACGCTTAAAATAAATACGGTGTGCACAGATATGGGATTGTGAAAGCAGCATATCCTCGGATCCCTCCTGGAGGAGAGATTTCTTCCACAGAGGGACTTCCCTTGTTCTGCGAGAGGTGGTATCCTAGGGACTGGAGACAAAAGAAAGCGAGATGTGCCTTCAGCCTCCCAGATTCTCGCCTTTCCTTCAATAATCCCCTCCTCCCTGCCCTACTTTTCAGCCTGACGTTTCTATTCTGGGTTTCACCGTCCTGATTCACCGGCCCCGTGCAGCCCAAGCCGCTGCAGAGGTTTCTTGGAGGGGGAGGTGGGTGCAAAAGGGTTTCAGAACTTGTCCCTTCCACCTCAGCTCCACCGGCACATTAATGGTTGACTGAGGAGGAAGGGGAAGGATCCCGGGAGACTGTCGGAAGGATCCTGGGAGGTCCTCTGATCCTGATGGAGGACTCTCAGATCCCTCTGAGCTGCATCATACCAGTGATCTTGGGGAAAGGAGGACGCCCAACCTCGTGCTTGCTGCCCAAGGGGAACTCAGCCCGGTCAAACACCCAGCCCTTGTGCTCCAGCACATCCTCAGCCCTGAACATTGTCGGTGCCTCTGTGAAGTGCAGGAAGAAAGGAGACACTCTCAACATGCAGAGATAGTAGGTTTGACTTTGGACATTTTGGCTGGTGTAGCAGCGGTGACGGGGCCAGGCAGTGGAGCCGAAGCCCTGTTTGAAGCTTTGGTGTTCGCTTGTCATCCCCACATCTAGAGCACAGGTATTGTGAAGAGCAGATGGGGCAACTGGGCTCCTAGAGCCTGGAGAAAAGGAGGCCTGGGGGGAACCTTATGGCTCTCGACAACTAACTGAGAGGATGTTGAAGTGGGGTCAAGCTCTTCTCCCAAAGAACTAGGACAAGAGGAAACGGCCTCAGGTCGTGCCGGGGGAGGTTTAGATTGGCTATTAGGAAAAATTTAATCACAGAAAGGGTTGTTGAGGCCTGGCCCAGGCTGCCCAGGGCAGTGGCGGAGTCCCCACCCCTGGAGGGGTCTCCAAGCCCTGGGGATGCGGCGCTGAGGGACACGGTTCAGCGGTGCTCTGGCGGTGCTGAGTTAACGGCCGCACTCGATGCTCTTAAAACGCCTCTTCCAACCCACGATTCTCCACCAAAGCCCCTTCCGCAGCACGGGGCCCGGCTGCGGGGGGCTGAAGTGGCCCCGGTGAGCTGGGGCGGAGCTCGGGGGTGCCCGGGCCCGGTGCGGGCGGTGTCCAGCAGGCGGCTCCGCCGCGGCGCTGAGGGGAAGGGGAGGCGGGAGGAGGCGGGAAGCGGAGGAGGCGGCGGCGGCGGAGGGAAATTTCCTGCCTGGCTGCCGCCGCCTCGGCCGGAGACCGCCTGGGCGCCCCGCGGCCGGCCGCGCCCGGGCGCCGAGGGGCCCGCCGAGGGAGCCGGCGAGGTGAGGAGGGACGGAGGGACGCGGGAGCGGGGGTGCTGCTACTGCTGCTGCGGAGCCGGGGCCGCCGCTTCTCCGTCGGCAGGTGCTTGCCGGGGCGGGAGCGGGGCAGCCCCGTCCCCGCCGGCTGCGGCCGGGGCCGTCCCTGGAAGCCACCGGCGTTGAGGCGCTGCCGGAGCCGGCCCTGGCTGCCCGGGGCCGCGCTCGCCCTCCCCGGGTGTCCCCGGGGCTGGGGGGGGGGGGTGCGGACACACGCGTGTCGCTTTCTCCGTGGGATGCCCGTGCTCGGGAGTTGCGAGCCCGCTGGAGAGGCTGGAGGGTCGGGCACGCTGCCCGTGGGCACGTCGCGGCGCCGGGCGGGGTTTTGTCACACCGGGATGGGTTTGGGGCCGTGCGAGACGCACCCGCGGTGGCTTTAGGGCCGAGGGCACGGCCGGGCGCTGCGTGCTCCACCGCTGGGACCTCGCCTCCGTGCCACAGGGAAGCGCTGGTGGCCGGGCTGTGTGAGCCGCAGCTTTAAAAAGCCGTTTTTCCGCCGTCAGCGCATCCACGGCGGTGTCATCCAGCTCCCTCGGAGGTGAGCAGGGCTCTGGGTCTACGCAGCCTTGGGGACCGGCCGCTGAGGAGGGGACAGGGTGGTGCACAAACTCTTCTCCGCTGCCTTGGGCCAGACGAGCCTTGTTTCACACCTGCGGGTTGGCGTTTGTGCCGTTTATCGCTTGGCTGGTTCGTGGCTCCAGCGCTGTGGTTGGGCACCAAAGGGTGCCCGGTGGAAGGGGGTGACCGGAGGAGCGGGTGTTGGTGCTGCTGCCCGGCTCTCCAGAGGCCCCTTCCCCTGACAAGGAAAGCACCTGGGTGTGTGGAGGTAGGTGTAAATCCCGCAGCTGGTGGAAAACTTTCCGTTTTCCTTATGCAGGCTGTGAGGGAGAGGATAAATGAGGCGTTCACAGGAGAAAAAAAAATCAGATTACTTCCAAAATCAAAGGTATTGTGGTTCCCCCCCTCCTTGCTTATTGTTTAGTTCAAAATACTGGGGGGAAACAAGGACAGAGATAATGCAAAGACAACTTTTAACTGTTATCCGTAGTTGGATTTGTTCTAATCGTGTTGTAGGAAAGGTTAATGGATACCTGCTGCGAGACTGAACAGTGCTTGTTTGTTGGAAAGGGTGTTTCTTAAGTGCTTTTAATTTTTCTGTGAGGTTCCTCTCCTTGTGGCTGATTTCCATGGAGTGAGGGGATGTGCTGCGGAGCTGCTAAACCACCGACTGTGTCTGATCCGTGTGGGGTAGAGGCTGTGGAGTTAAAAGAAATGACATTCCTCATCGGGCTTTTTTTCTTTTTTTTCCTGAGGTGTTATAAGCTCTATGAGAAAACTTGGAAAGTGGAAAGAAAGAGGCTGAGAAAGGCTTATGGTATGTGTGGCAATCTCAGCTTCTGTGCATGTTGTGCCTTAAAAAAAAAAAAGTAAAAATAAAGGTAACTTGATGGATGTGACAGTCAGCTGGAAACTTGATGTCTTTTGAAAGAGACTTTTTTAATGTGGATATAATGCATTCTCCTCATCCAGGAGGCACGTTAAATTCCCCGTTAGCTTTCCTGGGTAACAAATGAAACCATTTAAGTCGTGATGTGGGAAGATGCAGGTGGGCTGGTGGTACCAGCCCCATCTTATTCTTGCCAGAGGTGGAAGCTGGGCCTTGAGGAGTCCCTAATTGGGTAATGAGCTCTAATTACTGTTGATAGCGTGGGGGGCTGGTGGGGCAGCCTGGCTCTGCTTTGTGCAGGGGGTGGTGGCACTGGCGCCCCGAGAAAGAAAGGGGGTAAGGATGGAGGTGGGACAAGCAGAAACCATCTGGCTGAGGTCCGAGACGAGCGGGGCCGTGCGGCTGTGGGTGCAAACATCACGTACAGGAGCTCTGCGTTAGGGGCAGTGAAGGGAGCTAAGCTAAAAACATTTATTTTCTCGAGTGGTGAAATCCGTTGGCTCAGAAATGTGAGTGAAGAAGGGAAGGATAATATGAGAAACAAAATGCTGTGGGTGTCGCGTTTGATTCCTTTAATTTGCTCTGTCTTTGCTCACAAATAGAAGAATTCCATCGGAGCTGTGTTAGACCAGCTGTCCTTGCTTGCTGTCCTTTGACTGCTCTCTAGTCCTTAAATGCATTTAATATGTTCTTCCAAGTAAAAGATAAAAGCTGAATTCCTAACTTAAAAGCCTTCTATGCCCCTGATACCTTTAATAAAACCAGACATCTTTGTATTCCTCAAATCAGCATGGTGATGCTCGTAATCTGTCCTCAGCCTGTGAAGTGCAGGTGCAAAGCAGATAATTTTAGCTCATGTGGGTCCTGGTTTGCTTTTTTGTCTTGCTTTCTCTTCTCTTTTCCACTTTATTTATGTTTATTTATCTGTTATTTAGCTCCATGGAGGTTTTTCGTCTATGTGAGTTAAGGGCTGACTTCTGCCAGATCAGCTGCTTTGAATCCCTGTTCTTCTTGGTCTTATTTTTCATCCCCCTACCCTCCACTGCATTCTCAGATCCTGGATTATATGGGCGATGTCGGAAATGCACCGTGTGGGCTGAAATTATGGGAAGCTGGAAGAGGAAGGTTGAGGGACTCTGTGTAAGACCTTCCTCTTCCACGCGAGTTCTTGTGGTCCTTGCCTTGCGGAGGTTAAGTGGGGCCCTTGAACATCCCTAACTGGAAGGTGACAGTGGTGGCCCATGGGGATTTCAACATTTGTATTTTCTCGGCGTTTGTCTCACAGGATGGTGTGTGCTTCATTATAGCAGTTGTGCTCGTTAAACCCGTTTGGTGATTGGAAGACACCTGCCTTGTGCCGCACCCGTCGTGTGATTTTTGACTCTTCTGTGAGACAAGTTGTGCCATAAGTTGTTTTTTTGGAGCTGTTGGTTTCTGGACCAAAGCTGCAGAGCTGGCTGAACTAGTTGTAGAGCATGTTGTTGGAGTACTTTCACTGGTGTATGTGGTGACCTTTTTCTCCTTCATTTAAGAGATCATATAAAGAAAAATGGGTGGACGTGGGTTGACAAACTGCAAAGTGGAAAAGAGCCGTAGGAAGTCTGTGGTGCAATGCTGCCTTGTCACAGGTGACCTTGGTGCTTTCTGAGAAGTCAGCTCCACATGTTATCCGTAAAGTGCTTATGTTCTTCGTGTTGGATGATGTCATGTAAATTCCTTCACCAAGATTTCGGAGCAGGTCAGTCGTACTGTTGTCAGGAACAAAAAAAGAGCCGAGGCATCTGCTGAATGCTGGGTAGGATGAGAACCAGAAAGATAAAAAGGAATAGTGAATGTTTGCCTTACTGATGTGAGCACAGTCCATCCTGCTTGCTGAAGGAGTGGGAGGTTCTGCGGGAGAAATTCTTCAATTATAGAGAGAACCCGAGGATTATGTCGGTACCTCCTTCGACTGCTGTTGTCATTTTGGAAATGTGATCTTGTATTTCAGCCTCTATTTCCAAATACTTTTTGGCGTAGATTTATGGCAGGGCGTAACGCCAGTGGAGGTCCTGTGTCTGAAGGTTGTGTTAGAGCACTTGAAGGCCACCAGCAGTGAATGAAGACGCCTTAGTGGAAAAAACTTACCTTTACATAGGAACATTTGGTGAATGACTCTGTATCTGGAAGCTCCCTGAAAATTTCTCAGCGAGAGCAGCTGGCAAGAAAAAGGATGTTTTTGCTAGAAGGTGCTGTTCCCTTCGTGTCAAGGGGGTGGTAAGAAGGGACTGACTGAGCGGTGGTGGCTGATCTCTGCTCAGAGCAGAGGTGGGGACAAGCTGGGGTCTCATTCCTCCCAGAGAATGGGGAAAACAGCAGTGACCTGCGCTTTGTGAAACAAACCCGTGAGGGGAGGGACCTGCAGACAAACCTCTTGTGTTGGCAGGATGATGCTGGTGCTTTAATTTTTCTGTAGAACTATAGGGAAGAAGGTGAAGAGATTGCTGAGCGTAGAGTAATGGGTTTGAGTTTACTGAAAGAGGTAAAGAGCTCTTCAGGGGTTAGTCAGGATTAGTCAGGTGGTGTGTTCAAAGTACATGGAGAGAGGCTTACTGAAAATGGAAGGCCTGTTACTGTAATCATCACGGAATCATGGAATGGGTTGGGTTGGAAGGGACCTCAAAGATCATCTAGTTCCAAGCCCCTGCCATGGCAGGGACACCTCCCACTAGACCAGGT